>JALBCR010000444.1:0-118399 GCA_030710515.1 Abscondita cerata | reverse complement strand
ATCAGTGTTTAAGAATGCAAGAAAAAATGATGTCCCTATTAGCATCATTTGGGCGGGAAATTTCCAAAATAAAAAAAAAGCGAAGTAAATTATAATTTTTACTCTTCTTTGTGCGTAAAAATTTGGTTGGCACTATCTTCTTGTTTTCCGCAATTTTCTCTTCTCAATAATAAATATATATGAACTGAAAACTACTGAAAATAATTATGGGAACAGCACAAACGTTCCGTTTGTTGTTCGGATTGTGGAAATCATAAAGATCGTTTGTCGTTCTGTTTGACTTTCGGTTCGTTGTTATGTTTGTTGCTCGGTTTGTTGTTCAGGTGTGTACGAAGCTTTACAACTTAAGCAACAATTTTTTGGCGAATAAAGATTAGTTTGTGATGTAATATTAGAAACACAAATTTATATCATATCAAATTTATGACAACTTAAAACCAAGAACGTGTATGTTATTGCTAAGAAATTATTAAGGAAAAAGCGCAATTGCAGTGTAAATATTTATAATTAGATATTTTCGAAAGTTTATAAGTCCTCTATTGTAATCTTAATACTTAAAGAAAATCCTGTCCATTAGCATTATAAGGAAATGGCTTTACTTTATGAATAAGTTTCAATAACAATAGAATATCCTTGCTTGTTTAATTTACTTCCTTTGAGTCATATTGCTCTAAGGGTTGTTACATTGGTCATTAGAAGTATGTAATAAATAAACAATTACCTACTGTTTGAGAAGGGGTAGTGTGAACCAATAAATAAAGTAAGAAATGTAAATTCCATTTTAGTTTAAAATTTCAAGTGTTGTGAAAATGCCACCTCATCTCGGTGCTGATTTGAAAGCGCGGATTGTTTCACGTATGTTAGATATACCAAAAAGCACCGTAGGGCATTACCGAGTAAAATGGAATCTTGAACACACTTTGGAAAGAGCCATCGGAAGTGGTAGACCTAAAGTATCTACACGTGCTCAAGATCTCGAGTTGTTTCATTACGTAACAGAACAACCATTTGCTACATACTCCAGGGCTATAGCAGATACACATTTTCCCGGATGCCGTATAACTGCACAAAAAGATTAAAGGAGATGGGAATAAAGAAGTATAATGCTGCTGCGAAAGAAGTTCTCAGTGACGAAAATATGAGACGTCGTCTGGAATTTGCAAGGCGATATGTGAACGAACCTTTGGAATTTTGGAATCGAGTGATTTTTAGCGACGAAAAAACGTTCAATAGCCGCAACGATGGACCACTAAAAGTTTTTTAGAATGGAAGGAACTCGTTACGAAAATAATCACATATGTCCTAAAAACGAAGTGGTTATTTTTCTGTGAATGTGTGGGGTTGGGTTAGCGCGCGGGGTCCAGGGTTTGTTGGGCTATCGATGGACGTCTTGATTCTGCTGCGTATTTAGATATTTTGGAAACTATTATGAAACCTTCAGTCGAAGTGTTTTATCCAACGAAGATTATATTTTCCAACAAGTAAGTATTCTTATTTCACTATACTTTCTCCAAAAATAGTTCGGGATCTGTTGAATTAACATTTTCATAATGTATTTTTGTTGTTAAAGGACAACGCCCTATTCATACTTCGCGGGTTGTGCGCAATTGGATACGAGAAAATAACTTGGAGCTGTTACCCTGGCCAGCAAAAAGCCCAGATTTTAACATTTTATACCAGTAAACCGTAATGCACTAATTGCAGCCATTGATACCGCTTGGGAAACGATTAATATTAATTATATTGATACCTTGATAGCGTCAATGAGCAGACGCCTCCAAGAATGTATCAATAATAATGGAGGTCACACCCATTATTGATTTCTTATATTTATTTATATAGTAATACCTTTATTTAAAAAAAAACGTTTTCATTTAATTTTAAACTATAACTTGGTATCTTAATTATAATTATGTAATAAATTCTTGTCAAAAACTAAATATATACGTTGACAATAAGAATTGCCTTAGTTTTTATTTTCACTTTTATATTAACTACAGAAAAAATGAAACGTCATAAAATATACATTTTGTAAGGACTAAATATTATGAATAGAGAGTTTAATGATTTTTTTAATAACTTACAATAATTAGTAAGTTAGATTTATTTAAAAATAAGTAATAATCAGTCAACCCAAATAACCATGTTTAGTTTTTGATTTAATTTAAAAGTTATTGCTTGTAGACGTTTTTAAATCAAAATTATTTCTAATTTTATTTTATAAACAAAATTTTGATTCGATAATTAATCGAGCTATGGTGTTTAATTAGCGATACCTTCAAATATATTCTTTAAAGAAAAAAATTAAGTAAGCAACGTAAATTACCTATTTTCTAAAACGTGCTTAGTGTAATGATTCATTCTACAGTCCTTCTATAAGATAACCCCTGCTGAGACTACCTGCTGTTAGAATTGTAAATGATACCCTTAAGCCCGCTTCACAATGTGCAAACTTTTGTTTACAGAAATTGTGGTGTCCAAGTTTTAAATTTCATGAATGTACATAACCAAAATTTCAAAACTTTATACATTTTTTCTTCTAAAAAGTCTAATTTGCCTACACACTATATTAATCTATTAATGATCTGCAGAAGCAGGAGTATAAAGAAAAATTGCCAAATTTCATTTCATTGACAACTTAAGTGAAATCTGGCCAATCTATGTACGTGTAACTTTTTGAGCTCCGATTAGCTGATTAAATATTTTTTTTGGTCTCCGTAGTATTAATCAAGTTAATTATACCGAGTTTTCAGTATGAATTTTTATTTAAACGTTTTAAATAATTTATGACTGACGATTTCTTCAAGTTTAAAATGCTTTGATTATTTCTCACACAAGTGCAAGTAATAACGTCGTTGTTAATGTGCTTTTGTTGTTTTCATTTTATAAACAATGCCACCATTAGCGAGTGTTATGATTTCATTGTATTTTTATATGGGTAAATCGTAAACAATTGTAAAAAATTCACACCACTTATCGAGAGTCCAAGGTAAACGAAACCGAAGGATTTTGTAACTGACAATGAGAAAATGAGATGCGCAAGTGAAAATAAAAGTCATTATCTTTACAAGTTGCAACAACATAGATAAAAGCAAACGAACGTTTGCGCATACGTCAAAGATAAAAACTAAATACAAGTCCTTCATATCAGTTTGTCAAGTATCGTCGTGAGGTAACATTACCTCGAGCTCCTAATAGCCCGGTAAACGCTTCATATAAGTCATAACCGTGAAAGTGAGTGCTTGTGTTAACTCGAATAACATACATTCGTGCTTAATTCACTGTAAACGTGTACGTTATTATAATGTTGTTTAAATGAAACACTTGTTTATTGCACTAAATGATTTACCTTAAATTATAGTGATGCGGGAAAAGTGGAATAAGAAGGACGTCTCTCAACAACAACAAACCGAAGGCCAACCGGTGAGAATCTTTTAATTTCGATTTAGCATCGTGTAACGTCCAAAAAAAAGTTGTTAATAATTGAAGTAAATTAGGAAGGCTAAAAAGCTAAATTAATGAGAGCTTCTTTTAAATTTAACTTCTAACGTAATTGTAAAGAACGGAGTTCATTGCTTAAATTGATATGACATTATATATTACAAAATCAATTGTAAATGATTGTACATTTTATTTTTGTATTTCGTAATGTGTATAGCTTCGTTTCCGTATTGTAGGTAGTCGATACGGAAAAGGACTTCTTTCCGGATTGTTTTGGGGATGATATAAATTTTAGTAATCAAAGCTGCCGAGGCCATTTAACCTAAATATTGCAATAACTGTCGCACCAAATCTCTGATTTTAAACACCATATTTTAAATATCAGCGAAATTGTCTTCGTTTGGCAAAAACTCTTGTTGTGACACTTGTTTTTCAATACCTATACTCATCTTTTAATGTCGCTCTTATAAGAGACAAGTTATTGTTCAATAATTTTACGCCGTTATGTCAAAACAAAAATTAGGTACGGCTTAAAAAAATAGTTTGCCATGATAAAGCCCCAATTTATTAGGGCGAAACGTCGGAAATACTACTCCCTATAAAGGCAGTTCTATTTTCACCTCCACCCCAGGAAGATAATTAAAAAAAGAGAATAACTTTCAATTACATCTATTAACTGGAGGAATCAAACCCATTTTTTAAAATGAATAAACATTTTTCGCTGTAAATCTTTTTTCACATAAGGTGACTGATATCATGTCGAATATATTTCGGTAGGAGTTTGGTTTTGCACACACACTTTAAGTGGTTGATATAATGATACAGATCACTAATATAGAACCCAATAAAGCAGATTATCACATCGCCAAGTTGCCCAGTTTGTTTTTGAAATTGTTATTATGCGGTATGTTTTAAAACAGCTGATGAGTTCTATAGTGGTTAACTCTTGAGCGAAGCGAACCGGCTCTAATTTTTTTTTTTACAAAAGTTCTAAGTACTCATTCAATATCAAGTCAATCGAGTGTGTGTGCAAAGCCGAACTGCACACGATTCTTCTTCTATTTGTTGATTTAGTCATGAATATTTTATAACGAATCTTATCGCCGTTATTGTTTTTCCGCATTCACAACCACGAGTTAAGTATAAACACAACCAGGGTCGAATTACATTCTTCAACGGTATTAAGAGATTATTTATTTAGCATGTACAGTTCTTATAATTCGTATAAATGCACACAATATTCTACCGCTTAATTTATACTCACTCGCTTTAAATGATAAATTCGAACTGCTTGAATAAATACACGATGACGCTTTTATATTTATAAGATGATATTCGAGAAGATAATCGAACGTTCCGAACATTCTAGTAACTCCAGTGGCGTAATAATATGTGTAGAATAATATACAATTTACCCTCGACATATCACAGCAACCGTATTTTTTTTTTGGATAAAAAGTAGCCCATTTTACTCTTTGTCCCATATTCTAATACAAAGAATCATGTCGAGCCAGTGCCCCGTTGCTGCTTGAAAGAAGAACAAACCAAAAATGTATACAAACAAATTTGTATGGAAATCACATTTTTACATGACTTTTATCCACACTTATGAAGCATATTAACTTTATCCACGAGTTTGTTTATTTTACTAGTGGAATAAAGTACTGTAGCTAAGTGAAATTACGCAAAATTTGTTGAAAAGTTTTTGTTTTATTTAGCCCATTACTTTTTACAATCAAAGTAACACTTGCATATCGGCTGAAACGAAAAGAAAACTAAGAAAACTGTTTTGTACCTAGCTCTATGGAACTTTCCGAGAACTTACCAGTAAGCTATAGCAAAGCTGTCTAATTTGTAACAAAAACAAGAACCTATATGTAAAGCAAAATAATAATTTAAAGTTGTTAACCTTCTAGGTGGAGGTGGGGTTGAAAATAACGGTCTCAAACTACATAAACGCCGACGTTTTGGCCCAAACCTGTGAGGGCTTTATCGAGGCTAATACGTAAATTAAAAAACCGTTGTTGGTCACAAAATTTAAAAAGTTTAAAATGATCATCAATTAATATATATTGGTATTTGTAAATACATGTCAGACACAAGAAAAATACATTTAAAAGGTAATACATATAGCTAAAAAAAGTTACCATAATAACTATATATAATAATAATAGGCCATAGTTTAATATAAAATGAAAACAATGAATTTTTGAGACACATATTCATAAAATTCTTTAAGATTGTAAAAAACATTTTCTGTTAAGAACATTTTTAATTTTTTTTAAAATGATTGTGTCATTTAATATCACGTATGTACTTGGGAAGAAGAAGAAGAAATCAGCTGAATTACACGGTCTTTTTGAAAATTAATCAATAAAAATTAGTAATTTTTGATGTTCAAGATGAATCAGTAATGCGTTGCTTAAGCAACTATGACTTTCCTACGTTTTGACAGTCATTAATAAAAGTCATAACAATTCAGGTTTCATTTGAAAATGGTTTATTCGAACGAAGAGAGAGTTTTTATGGTGACAACCTACTACACTGTAACTAATTTTAGCTTCATTTTGATACCTACCAAAACCATTAACCTATGACCCGTTTTTAAAAGCACCACCCTGTATAAGACACGCAGTAAAATAGAACGAACGAAACGAATAAATATACAAGAATTTATTATATTTATTCGTTTCGTTTCTTTCTATTTTACTGTGTGTCTTATATAATTTATTAATTATTAATTCGTTGACATCATCTACATCGATGATCATTTTAAACGTTTTAAATTTTGTGACCAACACGGTTTTGTAATTTACGTATTAGCCTTGATAGAGCCCTCACAGGTTTGGGGCGAAACGTCAGCCTTTTATGTAGTTTGAAACCGTTATTTTCAACCTCATCTCCACCTAGAAGGTTAACAACTTTAAATGATAAACTTAATTGGAGGAAAAAAAATAATCTCAACTGCAAAATAATAAGTTACTCAGGTGGTTGTTGGAACTCTATCGGGTATGGCTCTTTTTTTGGTGTACACATGCCTTTCCTGCAACTTTATTGCTTCGAAGTTTTTGCACAAAACGTTCAGAACTACGTTTTCTAGTATTTTCTATGGGAAAACTAGAGAACGCCATATTCAGATTCGGCGAAACTTGTAGCAGTGTGATTAGAACAATACTTATAACGGCTTGATGGGTTTGGTGGGAAAACAGGTGCTGCACTTAACATTAACAACATCTGTCTAAACATTGTGAAGGCAATATGACGCTTGTGACACTTAGTACTTTTCATGGGATATTGGCGATGGCTTATAGATTAATACTGCATAAAAACCCTAAAAGTTTTTGGCACTTAGTTCCATCGCTACTTTCATTCCTCAATTGTTCTCAATCTTCCACCTATACATCTGAGGCACCGTTTTAAGAGGACTTGTACCTGTAAGCGTTGAAAAAGACTCTATCGTTGGAGCCACATACTAGAGGACGATTGAAATGTAAAGAACCTGTCACGTGAATCAATCTGCGCAAACGATTTATTTGACCTTCAATTCAGTAGCGCCGTAAAAAATTGTTTAAACGTAAAGTAGGGTTGGATCGAGGAAGTGTTAAAACGAAATCAAATTTTGAAACACTTCTTCAACGCAAATCATAAAAATATACCTTACTATAAATGTATTTATTAAACTAGGGTATAATTTGAATAACACTACAAACGAAATACACTTCGTTGTTGCCCTTAATATGAACAGTAGACTCGTCCGTTTCATTTTCGTTCACGGCGCAGGTCACGTGACAGGTTCTTTATATTTCAATCGGCTTCTACCTCAAAATGCCTTTTGTAGTTAGGCGGTGGTGGAGGAAGGATTTGAAAAGCCGCTGCTGCTTTCTGGCGAATTCAGATGCAATTTTGCAAATGCGACCTTGCTTTTTCGAAATGAGGAAGAGGTAGTGTTATTGAAACCTTGTTATCTTCCTACGCCCAGGCTTAATGAAAATAATATCCTTGTGCGCATCAGCTTTAGCCATCAATGGGACTCTGAGGTCTAAGTCTTCACCCGCAATGCCGACAGCTGTTTTCCGACAATTCCACAGTCGTAACCGCAATCAGAACATCCGTATTACTTTCTGCTTGAAGGGCTTGATCCCATTCTGCTCAAAATTCACTTTAAGCATGTTGATGAACCTGCTTTCGTTGAACTAGTTTGACAGACAATTTTCTTGTTTGTCGTTTATGTCGGTGTTTCGGTAAATTGATGTTAGCAGACTTGCCGAGTCTATATAAAATATTGGTATCTCAGATTCTTTACTTCTATTATTCACATCCTATCTATTTCATAGGAAATTACGTGTGTAATTGTGACATTACAACTGATAACTGGTCATTTATTTTTGAAACTAAAAACCCACGATTAAAAAGAATGTGACAATTTGTAATAATTTTTATGTAAACAAAAAGTGAGGAATTTTGCGCGCTACAATTTTGATCCTCTCGACCAAACTCGAAAAATCGATAAGCTCGAAAATGGGTTTTCCAAAAACAAATGAATTCGGTTGGATTGGCGGAATTCCGGAAGTTCTGGAGTTTCTGAAAGACGCACATTTTGTTCAGTTTTTGACGTCTGACGAATTAATTGGACAGACGCTTTTCGCGAAGGGGAATTTTTTTACGGGCAACAATTTTAGTCCTGTTCCAAATTTGAGAATACTGCTCCATTTTTCAAAGACTTTTTTTTTGTGAACAAAACCGCAGTCATTCGCACGGCGACTGTTTTGAATTTGTTTTGCACACCATATTTTTGGCGATTATCATCAACTTCGAAAAATCGATATTTTTTGAGATATCGGAGAAAAAGCTGCTGTAAAGTAAAAATTGTTTCCAAAATGTTAGGTAAGTAAACTTGTTTCCACATCACTGTTGATTTAAAGTTGCAAGCGTGTTTTGTTTTAAAGTGGTGTCCCCGGGATGTCTAATTCACGGCCAGGTATGTTTAATTTGATCAGCCGAAGCTTTGGGCACAAACAGACAAGAATCCACCCATTTCTAGTACGCTTTTTCGTTGTTTCCTTCACACTTTTCTCTGCATTTTCCTCGATCGAAGTTCTCTAACTTCTCTTGAGGCCTAATCGGCCCGAATCCAAGACGACGTGTTCAGTTTGAGTATTCGGAATTTTTCGTGAACTTGAATCTGTGAGCAGCTGGAACACGAACATTCGCTTTGTTGCTGCATTCTCCTTCACAATCGTGACGTGCTATCCTGCATCGCAAATCGTAGCTTCCTGTGCGCGACTTCGAAAAAATTGAACAGTTCTTGGTACTCGAAAAATGTTGATCCAAGTAATTCGCGATTTTTGGAGTTTGGTTTTTAGGGCGCAAAATCCTCCGCGAAACGATCACTGTAGATCATTTGTACGACCACGGCATCGTGAATTAAAGCCGATGAAAGGAATTTAACTTTTTTCTCGATTATGTGGTTTTTCCGTTTGCGCGATTATTTCCCATTCAAATGTAAATTGTATAATTGTAAATGTAAAATATAAAAGTAAAATCAATTAGCTCGTGGATAAAGTTAATATGCTTCATAAGTGTGGATAAAAGTTATTTTAAACTAATTAGACTAATTAAATATTAACATTTACAGTCCAGGAAAAATCTCATTTGAATGGGAAGTTTGACAATCAAACAAAGCAACATGAGTTAGAATGGAGGGCAAAAACTGTCCAAAACCATAATATCAACTCAAAGTCGAAGTGTTTTCTTTCGTAAAAAATATATTATTTGGTCGTATAGAAGAGTTTACGCAAAAAACTTCCAAATAACTTAGGGTGATGACAATGATGTCATTGTGGTGTAGAGATGTGTCGGAGAGGTAGCGCCTTTTATTGGGAACAGTCATTCCAAACATTATAGATTGGAGGAAGTTTGGGTAACTGGTCCTCACGAGATACGCAACTCTCAATTGATGGCTCTAAGTGCCACATCCTGGTAAACCGTGTTGACCCACAGGCTAAATCAAGTGAGGATAACCAGATATGGTGAACTAGCAGCGTCTGGCTAGAGTGGGCGTCTGTAAACAGCATCTGTATCTATAACCATCTTGCCAAAAACCCCTTTTAAACATGGCGAATTGGAAAACGAACTGTATTGGTCTCCAGGTGGGTAAGAACAAAGATTCTAAATCCCACACCTATAAGGTCAGCTTCGCAGAATCTGGGAGAAGCAAGATTTACATATAACACAAAAAATTCAACGCCACAAACCTTTCACTCTTAATCTTGCCACATATAATTTACGAACAATGGAAAGAAATGACCGACTCGAAGAACTAGAGTCGACCAAAATTAATTTGGGACGTATTAGGCTTAACTGAAACAAGTCGCCCAGGAGAAAAATACGCAGCGTCTGAACATCTTCTATATCAAAACAACACCAACAAATAATAATAATAGTAAATTATTGATACACATACATGAAATACATGTGAACAACGGGTTACCATTCAGTTAGATACATCAAATGCATCGTACTGTTCTTCCATGGAAACCACAATATGTAAATGTAATACAAATAATATAGAAAATATGAGCATCGAAAACAAAATTAAACAGAAAACATAAAATTGTGTATTAAGTATTCTTACTAATATGTCTAAACATAAAATGACATTGCTTTTTTAAGTTTCTTGACTTTTACGAAGTTTGTATTTAACTTTTAATTTAAATAACTTAGGTGATAAATCTAGCCATGAGTTCTCAATACTATTGCAGCAATTTGCTATTAAATATGAAAAAGAGGACTTCAATAGAGATGTTGTAAAAGGTGACACGTATATCCAGTTTTTATTTTTCAAGTTCAGATGATGTATGTCAGTTCGATAAGTAATTTTGTTGTATAAGTAAGGTGGCGACTTGTAGTAAAGTATTCTATGAAAGAAACAGTAACTATGTAAATGAACTCGATTTCTCATGTTTAATCAATCAGCTTGCTGTAGTGTATGAGACACTCTGAAATTTTCTTATTCCAAATATGAATCTCAAACAATTATTTTGAACTTTTTGTATTCTATTAAAATCTTGTTTTGTCAGAAATTGGGCATAAATTACATCACAGTAGGAAAAGTTAGAAAGAACTAATGAATCACACAGCATTTTTTTGACATCAACACTTAAAAGTTTTCTACTAGAATATAATGTCTTGAGTTTACCATAGGATTTACAGATTACAAAGTTTAGATGTTGTTTAAACTTAAGATTAGAATCGATTGTTAGACCTAGATTACTAGTTGACTCGGCGGGCGTAAGTGATATACCGTTTAACTTAACATAGATTTTATTTGATACTAATTTTTTTGTTTTTTCTCTACCAAACAACATTAAAAACGATTTTGTGCAATTTATTTCTAAAGAATGATCTACAGACCAATTGTATAGTCGTGTAAGGTCTTCATTAATGTGAGAAAAAGCATCTTCAATTTCATGTGGCAAAAAGGATAAATAAAGTTGAGTGTCATCGGCATACATATGATATTTACAATCATATATTACAGATGGTAGATGGCAGGTGTAAATTGAAAACAATTACTGACCCAATATGGATCCTTGAGGCACTCCACGTTGTAATCGTAACTCTTTTGATATTTCGTTGCCTAGTTTAACGCATTGGGTTCTATCTCGTAAATAATTAGCCATTAGCACGGAAGCAGTGTTGTCAAAACCTATATGAGTTAGGATTTGGAGAAGCAAATCATGATCAACTCTATCAAAGGCTTTAGAAAAATCTAATAGAATTAGGATAGTTAACTCATTCGAGTCTGTAGCGCGTATAATGTCATCCATAATTAAAGTTAAAGCAGTTGTACAGCTAAATTTTTTTCTAAAGCCTGATTGCATGGCAGGTAGGATGTTATTAGTTTTTAAGTGATTCATAATTTGCTTAGCCATAATCTTTTCTAATGTCTTAGTAAGAATCGATAAAATGGTTATAGGTTTGGTATTATTAGTGCTTCTTTCCATGTAGTTGGAAAAACACTTTTCTCAAGACAGTAGTTGATAAGATAAGATGCGTTAAGTAAGGTATTAAAGTGAACATAATCGTATGATATTGATATTCAATTTATCTCTACCACAAGAGTTAGATGTAATGGTATTAACAACGGTACTAACTAGTTCCTGAGATACTATACCAAAACGAAATAATGAATTTAATTCAGAAAATTTGTGGTCGGAATTATAGTTTAGTGTACTATTTCTGTTAATATTAGCAGTATTAGAATTAATAAAGTGACTATTTAATTTATTAACGTCTTGCAAGTGTGAAGGTATTTCAGTTTGTTTCGTAGTACTATATATATATATATAAATTTCAAAGTCATATCATCTTCAGATTATCTAGGTATATGCAATTAATAAAGAAAAGACATTAGAAGCTATAAATACTCTTCTCAAAAAATTCATTCAGGAAGGTTCTATCCCCAAAACATGTCGAAATGCCCAGGTCATACTCTTATATAAAAATGCTGGTTTATTCAACATGGAGAACTACAAACTCATAAGGTTCCTTACACATCCATACAAACTGCTGACTTAAATTATAACAAGCAGACTATCTAGCAAATTAGTTTCGTTTTTTATTTCTGACAGTAGGACGACCACACGAGCATTCAGCCTCGATTGAATATATTGCTTTAAAAAATTTAAATTGCAATGTTGCATAAACTAATTTCCCGACAATTGCAGGGTTTTGCACACACTAAGTACGTATCATTACCTCCTATTTCCTGAAAGATTTATGCTACATCTCAAAAATGACTGATCTACGAATTTTAAAAAAAGAACTTAAATTTTTCATATTTTCCGATTTTCTTCGGAAAGTAATTACCTGATCGAGTCGACTTGGCGCTCATTTTTTTTCGTATTTTTATCCTCTACAACTTTTCTTTTTATACCAATAACATTGGTTCATTACTTTTCACTCGGGAAAAAAAAATTGAAAAAAAACACGTTTCTTTGCATTTAAATGTGAATTAACAATATAATGACAAGTCATTTTCGGTATAAAACATGAATATAAGGTACCTTATACTATTTACAATTACATGGCACCAGGCGGTATCCTACTATTATTATTGTCAAAATATACCTCTGTTTACTGTACTATAAGTGATAAATTAAAATTTGATGATTAAATGTGTGCTTTTTCGACATAATGTAAAGAGATCTGAAAAATGCGCTACTAGGCGTGTCAAAATTTCCAATGTTCTCCAAATTTGATCATTTTGATGGAAATATAAATCACTGAGTTTATTTAATCTGGTATTAGTTTTCAAAAAATTACGGGCACTTCATTTAGTTAATTCTCGGTAAATTCAGAAATGACAAATGAATTTTTGCGTATTTATAAATTTCTCGTATTTTAATTACAAATCTGATGATGCGTACGAATTTCCATTCGATTAATAAATTATATGTGCATGCATTATTGCTACGACACATCTACGTTACAGCATCAATACTTATTTGAATACTTACTAATT
Source organism: Abscondita cerata (assembly GCA_030710515.1). Lineage (NCBI taxonomy): Eukaryota > Metazoa > Arthropoda > Insecta > Coleoptera > Lampyridae > Abscondita > Abscondita cerata. The sequence continues at coordinate 105,432 of JALBCR010000444.1, read as the reverse complement.
GCTAAATTAAAGTAGGTATTATGCATGTGTTAGTGAATTACTTGTTTTGGCTGTAAGTAAAAGTATGAAATCTCTTGAACTTTAAAAATGAAAGTAGATATACATAATATTGAAGTGCCATTATAATAACTGAGCTGAACAAAATTATATTTTTTTAGTTTATGTATCTATTAGTGTTAAGAAGAATCGAATTTCCACATACGGAGATTTCGATAGAATATATTTTAGTTTTAGAATTAGGTTTACGTACACTTTTTTAACTACAGTAGTTTTTTGGGTTTTTTTATTTTTCATATTGAATTGCAAATGAAGTCGTTGGATTTCACATGTAGTTTTTTCCTTGGCTTCGATTTGCATACTCCTCAAGGACGGCTACCTTTTCGTCTCCATAGCAAAATAATGCATTGCCAAATATTGATTTTGCAATCAACAATATTTTATTTATAACTTTTCATTGAATTAATCAAATTAATAATAAGTGGGGTTAATCTTATTATTAAAAATTTTGTATTTGTATAAATTAATTTTGCCTGAATCGATTTTTGAATACAAAATTAATGTTTTGAGTAATACAATTGATTATAAAAGTGCAATATGCACTAAGACAAAATGATAATTATTAAATTACTACATATTTGTACAATCCTTAATTTTATTAGTGTTTGTGCTAAGTATCTGATAATTTTAATTAATATGAAAAACACAAAAGATATTTATAGTTGTAACAACAAAGTACATATAATTTATTAAGTACGTTAATTATGCCATTAATTATGTTTTCGCGTATTAAGGAATTTACCTTGCCAAACCGGCCACTACACAAATTTATTTTTGTTTTTGCTGCAACAAACTTTAATGACATTGTTTAGTCTGATATTCTCGTTTGATACACTCCATTGTATCGCTTACGACGCAAATCTTATAAAGATTGTTTTATATTCAGTTACTTAGTAATAAGAACTACAGATTTGTAATTGACCATTTAAATTTAATGAGGCAAATTAAATCACTAATTAACTTATTTTTTCTTAATTAAGTTAAAGACATTAGTTCTTGGAACGTTATAAGTACTATCATTCGTACTATGTTATGAAATTTTTTTTGACTGAAAACTATGTGATCTTTTGAACTTGGCTTCGACTTAGCAGCTGATTTTGATTAGGTCATTTTACTGTGTATTTTACGTAACGTCGATACTGCAAAAATATTTTGAAACAATCACGTGTTAATACGACAACTTATTAGGGTTTACTTTATATGGATGTATAAATTACAAATTAGGTTTACGTTATAACAATTTTTTTTTTTCAAAATAGTATCTAGTAATTGTCTAAGTGAAATCGTTATACTCATTAATTTTGATACTTCCTGTTAGTGGTATTTTAATAGTCGGGTTTGCGACAGCATTATGCTGCAGGTAATAACACGAAAAAATAAATAGGTGGTGATTGACGAGGGGAAACATTAAAGAGGTTTTGCTACAATTACATCGGGACCACCTTAGGGGCTTATTATTTATTACTGATATTAAAAGAAAAGGTGAACTTTAGAAATCATTCTCTAACACATATAGAACATGTTATAATTTGGAAATATCTTAGATCATGTACAATATGTCCCCCTAAGTTGGAATCATATGAAAAACTTTTTATTATTAATTTTAGGAAAAAAGTTATTCTCTATAAAAAGTTGTGCATGTTCTAAAATCTAAAATACAGTCATCAAATATCAAATTTTTCAGTCGTATACAAGGTTTGTCAAAAATATGAATTTTACTGAAGAGTAAAGTACCTTTAAATTTAACAATATTGGAAAATGTTATTAAAAAGTTAAGCAGAATTAAAAACTACGTTTAAATATGCAATTGCAAGTATTTACATTGATAACATTATTATATTTATTGAACATTTTGAAAAATAAAAGTCAACACCCTGTAGAAATAAAATGACTCACAGCATCGTAAAAGTATATTATAATATTTTAGTCAAATTATCATAAATAATAATAAATAATCACAAGAGATAAATGTTCATTCAAAATAGAAATATTAATAAAAAACAAAATAAACTTAATTTTTTAATGTAAATGGATGTAATTGCATATTTGAACGTAGTTTTATTTCTGATCAACTTTTTTGATAACATTTTCCGATATTGTAAAAATTTAAAGGTACTTTACTCTTGAGTAAAATTCATATTTTTTGACAAACCTCGTATACGACTGAAAAAATTGATATTTGATGACTGTATTTTAGATTTTAGAACATGCAGAACTTTTATGAAGAATAACTTTTTTTTCTAAAATTAATAATAAAAAGTTTTTCATATGATTCCAACTTAGGGGGACATACTGTATATGGTACTTTGAAATGAACTTTCGTTTTGAATTTATTTACATTTAATTTTTTGGATTCTTTTTGTATAATTCACACCCTGTCAATCAGTTTTCCATTTTGAAGTTACCTCGATATTCATTTCATAGACATATTATTAGATCTCTGTTTTATTTTGTTATGAACCGTGCAATTCGCAGAAAATGAAAAAAGTTAGTTAGAGAAAGACATTATTAATATTACGCAACCTGAAAACATATCTCGTTGACCATCACGTCAATATTCAAATGTATGTCTACAAAGTAATGTTGTCAACACTCTTCATTTAACTATAAATCAAAGGAATGGAACTCTGAACTGCAGCGTCTATCTGTAACAAAAAAGAAAACACCAAAAAACTGCACAAACCGGTACTGACAATGACTGTGTGGCTACATAAGTCGGATAAATTGTTATGGTAGTAATTGCGAGAGGTCAAATCAAAGGAAAACTTTGATTGGAAGCCGATAACAGAATGTGTGACACGCTCAAAGTCAGTTAAAATGGACCCTTAGAATGGATGCGGATGCAACTCTCCAAAGTTTAGCCCAATCTGACTACATGCTGAACATAAGAGTAAATGCTGTTGGAGACTTGATTGCTGCAGACACTATGTACCATAGTACTTTGCATTTTGAAACTTCAAAAGGTTTTCGCCAAATTTGAAACTAGATAAGATGTTAATGAAAAGACTTTACCGTTTATAGATACATGTAAGCAATACTATTTTGCCGCACAGCGACTTTACAGTACTAGCTCTGTTAAATTAAAACACATACCTATTTTTTTAGCAGGTTTTGACTTTGTATGACATCTGGGAAAGGTATATACAGCTAGTTCGGGAAATTGATGTGGAAATTCCCCAGCCGTTCCTTTTGAGGCGGGGCATGTTGAAAGAGTGTCTTGAGGCTGAGGTTGGGAAGTTTTGTTAATTGTTTTAGCCACTTAACAGGAACGTAGGGGAAAGGACAATATTCATTCTCAATGAAAGATGTAAGAAGGAAGCTGACGAGTATTTCGACTTATTCCTGATTTTTAATACAAAGCGAAACAGTACATCTTACATGGCGCAAATGACGATAAAGAGGTTCTATGTGATGACGAGTTTTTCACAGGTTCTATCTCTTTGTCGTTCGGGTGGCTATTCGGAGAAATGTCCATGTTGCCCGACCAAATCTCCCTGTGCTAGAGAGGTCTGCATTTGGTTCCGGTGCTTATGACATTATCTCCAGTCCCAAGAGCGTATGCGTAAATGACGACATGTGGGTGCAAAGGACACTGCAATACATACCTTGCAAATGCAGAAAACTTTATAAGTGTCGTTCAGACTGTGATGAGGAAGAATTCTGCTGAAGTCACATCTATCTCGTTATCAATGGCATTTTTGGTTTTATTATTCTTTTGTTTTAAATATTAATATGCAAATTTTTTCACTACAATTTTGAAAATGTAAAAACCTCAGTAAAAACTAGTAATTTGTTGAATTAAAAAAAAAGTAACTAAAAATAAAAATAATAACAAATAAAATAAAATATTATTATTCTTACATTATTTCTAAATCTAAAAATATATATAAGTAAAACGCTTTCAATAGACATTTTACACCACCTAGGCTATTTTTCCAGTTGTTACTTTCTGTCCCAAAAATCATTGCATTAAATTCACCTATGCCTAAAACCTACATACAGACATTATACGCATGTTTGTAAGAGTATCTTAGCTGATGGATCTGTCACTTTGTAACAGAAAAAGTTGGGTTACAAAAAAAGGCAAAGGACTCAAAAGAAATCCCAAAGAAAGAAAGGTTAGTATTCTTGGCTGAAAATCCAAATAAGACCAACAATATTAATCTCAACAATAAGAAAACCAACCCTACATAGATTTCTAATAAATTTTGTGAGGAAAACCAATGAAATCCCAACCCAAAGAAAAACAATCGAACTCCCTGGAGACCTCAAAAAATGCAAATCGACGAAACGAAAGGACGTAATTACTGTTGCGTATTCGGATTATAAACAGCAAGAGACAACAAGAAAAATCAACTAAGTTAGAGAACACTTCCCAGAAAACGGAATCTATAAAAAGAAAAAGGATTATAGTCAAAAGTCGACAGTAGTCATTTGAGTACAAGTAAACTCAAAGCAGCCAATAACCCCAAGAAATAACGCGTGATTCCAAAAATTTTTCGTCAAACTTTGACATGAACGACAAAGCAAGTTTTAACAGGTGTATCTTAGCTTATCTTGTACATTAGTCAATTCTGACAGATTTAATTTCACATCCAGTTTTATCCATTTAGAGTAGACGTACGTGTTTTTTTCATGATCCACTTTGGTGAAAAATTTTTTGAATCACGGGTTATAATCCTAGTAAGTAAAAATCAGGAAGACTGAGAACAAAGCAAGCAAAACAAAATCGAGAAATCAGAAATTCAGTAAAAGAAAAAAGTTATCTATCATTGTTAAATCGAGCCTCGGATTGAAATTCAAATGGTCTATTTGAGTATAAGACAACAAAGTCAGGCACAAGGTAGAGAAACAACTCACATGGAATATAAAGCTCAATCAAAATTAAACCAAGGAATAAAAGAAAGAAGTGAGAAAATAAAGGAGAGTAGAAAGAAAAATGTAGAGTAAGTTAAAAATAAAAACAAACTAGAAAAGAATGAAACTTAAAAAAATATGGCACGAAGTAAAACCAGTCACAATAAAAAAATATGGAGTCAGAAGTAACCACCTTTAAGGTAGACCAAACGAACAACTAAATATCGAAAGAACGCAAATAATAAAAAAATATGGCTAGATATTGTGGCTGTCACAAACAAACTTAGGAGTTCGAAATCCTTATTTGCCATACCAACCGCCCAAGTAAGTAGAAAGGTAAAGGATCAAAAGATAGAACGCAAATAGCAAGTAAATAAGTAGAAAGGTAAGTGATCAAAAGAGAGATTGCAAATAGTCCTTTGATGTACATTTAGCCGTAGGGCCCTTTAACTTTCTACTGGGCGGTTGGTAGGGATTTGGAACTCTTAAGTTCACATCAATTTGTTTGCGACAGCGACAATATGTAACCACATTCTTTTTCTTCGAGGTTTTTCAGGGGAGTTCTTTATTTTTCTTTGGGTTGGCTTTTTATTGGTTTTTAAGGCTATTTTGCCTTTGACGCTAGCCTAAATTTCACACCTTTTTCTATGGTATTTCGTTTCTTCTTAACCTGTTTTGATTGATGTTGGATGTTGTTCGGTTCTTTGTGGAATTTTTGCTTATTGGAGTAGATCGATTTAGTTGACTTTCATACAGGTAGCTAGTTTTTTTGGTTCTTTGATGTCTTTCCTTGATCCTTAATTAGGATATTTCTAACTCGTAGCAACCAAACCGCTTTTTGCGATTTTGAAAGCAATGCATCTCAAGTTCGACACGCAGCACAAGAAAAATTTACTTTCCTCACAAAATTTATTAGAAATCTATTTGGGGTTGGTTTTCTTATTGTGGGGTTGATTTTGTATGTCTTATTTGGATTTTCAGCCAAGAATACTAAGCTTATCTCGGAACTTTTGTTCTGTGGGATTTCTTTACGCCCTTTGTTTTTTTTGTCGCCCAACTTTTGCTGTTAGAACGTCCGGTCAGCCATCTTAGAAAAGGGTACTTTCTGTCTCTTAATATCTTATAAAAATCATTCTATGAAACTCACAGACCCCTAAAACCTACGAATAGATACCATATTCTTTGACTTAAATATTATAAAATTTAAGTCGAAGAATATATTGTTTCCGGTCTGACATTTTGAGAAAAGAACTTCTGGTTTCAGAATGGATTTATAAACAAATCCATTGAACTCCCTGACCCCGTAAACGCCAAAAACATTACCGTACTCGAAATTGTTCTTGTAATAAATAAATCAAACGGACTACACCCTGGTATTTCTGTCAGGTTGAGCTCCATCTTGACAAACTCACTTCTGCAAATGGAAGAATCGGGGTCGAGATAGTATAAAAACACCTTTTGCCTAATCGTTACTCAAAATACTTTATTTTCTACAGAATCATGCCTGTAGTTAGTTACTTAGATTAACAAATTGTTGAAATAAAATGCAAATGCATTTATCGTTAATTAATTGTATAGTAATAGTCTATGACTTAATCGGTGATTAATCTCGACGCTTGTCTCATTTAAAATTTACAAGTCGATACATATTTTCATTCTCGAAATATTTCCTAAAAAAAATCATAGTTGTCATTTCATCTGATGTCACCACACTGTACATGTTTATACTGATCTTCTGGGGCACCATACATAACACTTACATCACAATACAATATTTAAAATGTACCATACGATTAAATAAATAAATAAATCTGAAGAATTACATTGCAGTGCAGCAAATGAGAAAATTGTTATTTATCTCAAAATATGGATACGATGCAGAAAATTTCTTGCAAATGGAATTGATGACTAATTTGTAGTACAATATAGTCATGAGTCAAGTTTGTTTTTGACTATCTGTTATACGTATTAATAACTATGTTTATAGTTCATTCAGATAACATTTCCTTGATAAAACCAGATAAAACTTTAAAAACAAATACATTTTGTTTAGTGCACTTACTCTATTAGTTTCAAATTTACGTGTACAAAGGCTATTTCTATTGTGATATACTATAAGTAAATTATTTCCTTATGACATTTTGGATTTGTCGAACCAATGTAGTAAATAAATACGCTGATCGCTTTTAACCATGAATTTCCAATTTTTTAAATTTATTTTTGATTAACTAGAAGGAAAATGCATTGGACATAATCTCCAAATTTCCAGGCGTTATCATTTCGAAATCTTATTTTTTCTATATTGTGATGCTGCAGTGACTACTTTGTGATAATCTTCTGTTAGTAGATATTTTTTGTGCACATCTGTTTTTGTCTGTGGCCGATAAGGAATTTAGTATACAGTATAGATATTAGTCATTTCAACATATCAGCTCTAGTTTGCCAAGTACCCTCATTTTGAATGTTTTCCCGGTCTTCTTCATAAACGGTCAATCTCAAAACAGATAAAATTTATCTTATTATTTGATTATGGATAGCAAGTTCAAATGTTGTGTTAACGATCTTGATATGTTAAAGACCTATTCCTCATACCGAAAATATTCCAATGCTAGTTTTTCATGAGGCAGAACAGCAATCTCAGGAGGATCAAATTGAAGAACCTAAGTGTTTCTCAAGTAGATGATCATTTTACGAATACTGCGGAGAAACATCAAATCCTAAAACATTTTCACAAAATGAGGTTAATGTTCTCATCAGAGACTTAGATCTTCCAAAAGAGCGTGCTGAGTTGCTAGCATCGATTGCTTTTCCCCTGGTGTACGAATTACTTTCTATCGTACGAGAGAACGATACTTATTATAATTTTTTTCTTCTGATGAAAGTCTTGTATATTGTACTTATATTAGCAAATTGGTGACATTCATGGGCTTAGAGACCTATCTGGCATGTGATTGGCGTCTCTTTATTGAGTATTTTTACATAATGGCAATAAACACGGTTATATTTCAATTGCTCACTCTTTATGAAAGAAGAGTATGAGGTAACTTCACTTCCTTTTCAGAAATAAAAATATGCTGAACACAACTGAGTGAAATGTGTCGACTTGAAGATTGTTAAATTTTTGTTTTAAAGTTAACAGAGTGGGTATACAAAATATCTTTGTTTCATTTGTCTCTGGGACAGTCGAGCCAAATCAACTCACTGGATACAAAAAATTGGCCTATGAGAGATAGTCCTGTTGTTGATGAAAGAAATGTAGTAAACGAGCCCCGAACATACATCATTCTTCCATCCTTGCACATAAATTTATTGCTAATGAAATAATTTGTTAAAGTTCTGAACAGAAATAGTCAATGTTTTCAGTTTATTTCTCAAAAATTCCGTGGATTAAGTACTGAGCAATTAAAAGCATTCATTTTGATGAACCTCAAATACGTCAAATAATTAACGACTCCACCAATTTTGACGTTTCTAAAGACTGAAGTAGAACGACTTGCGTGGAAATATTTTGTAGCGGTTGCAGAAAAATTTCTCGTAGATTACAAGTCTGACAACTATATAGAATTAGTTGAAGAGATGGTGCTTAGATTCAAAAATTTAGGTTCTAATATGAGCATAAAAGTACACTCAATTTAAAACTTGGACACCACAATTTCTGTACACAAAAGTTTGCACATTGTGAAGCGGGCTTAAGGGTATCATTTACAATTCTAACAGCAGGTAGTCTCAGCAGGGGGTTATCTTATAGAAAGACTGTAGAATGAATCATTACACTAAGCACGTTTTAGAAAATAGGTAATTTACGTTGCTTACTTAATTTTTTCTTTAAAGAATATATTTGAAGGTATCGCTAATTAAACACCATAACTCGATTAATTATCGAATCAAAATTTTGTTTAGGAAATGTTTACAAAATAAAATTAGAAATAATTTTGATTTAAAAAACGTCTACAAGCAATAACTTTTAAATTAAATCAAAAACTAAACATGGTTATTTGGGTTGACTGATTATTACTTATTTTTAAATAAATCTAACCTACTAATTATTGTAAGTTATTAAAAAAAATCATTAAACTCTATTCATAATATTTAGTCCTTACAAAATGTATATTTTATGACGTTTCATTTTTTTCTGTAGTTGGATACGAGAAAATAACTTAGAGCTGTTACCCTTGCCAGCAAAAAGCCCAGATTTTAACATTATCGAAAATGTTTGGGCTCGAATACTTGCTGTTATCCGAAGACAACATGGGCCAAATTTTATACCAGTAAATTGTAATGCACTAATTGCAGCTATTGATACCGCATGTGAAACGATTAATATTAATTATATTGATACCTTGATAGCGTCAATGAGCAGACGCCTCCAAGAATGTATCAATAATAATGGAGGTCACACCCATTATTGATTTCTTATATTTATTTACATAGTAATACCTTGATTTAAAAAAAAAGTTTTCATTTAATTTTTAAACCATAACTTGACCTCCTTAAAAGTCTCTATCGAATGATGTATTCAGTTTTTTTATTTTTTGAAACACCTCAGAGGAGATGATAAACAGACAGACAGAGATTTCATTAGCAACTTTGCCGACAGGTACGTAAAGCAGTTACATAGTCGATTCTTCAATAATAATAGCCAACATAACATTTGGCAAGTATAAACATTTCGAATCGCCTGCAGTAAAGTACGCAAGAGGTTGTACAATAGCAAACAAACACTGATAATCACCCGACAGCTGTTTCGTCCTTTTGGGACTCATCGGGAGTGAGAGAACTCGAGTGTAAGTTCACTATTGTACAAACGCGCGCTGTCGACTATATGCCCTACTGGAATGATCATAATATTTACATTTTCGTACGTGAACGCTTTCACGGGTCGACACTAGATGTCTAAAACCTTATCGTTTAAATATATATATATATATATTAGCAACTTTGCCGACAGGTATGTAAAGCAGTTACATAGTCGATTCTTCAATAATTATAGCCAACCTAACAGTTGGCAAGTATAAAATTTCGAATCGCCTGCAGTAAAATACGCAAGAGGTTGTACAATAGCAAACAAACACTGAGAATCACCCAACAGCTGTTTCGTCCTTTTGGGACTCATCGGGAGTGAGAGAACTCGAGTGAAAGTTCACTATTGTACAAACGCGCGCTGTCGACTATATGCCCTACTGGAGGGATCACAATATTTAAATGATAAGTTTTTCGACATCTAGTGTCGACTCGTGAAAGCGTTCACGTACGAAAATGTTAGCAACTTTGCCGACAGGTATGTAAAGCAGTTACATAGTCGATTCTTCAATAATTATAGCCAACCTAACAGTTGGCAAGTATAAAAATTTCGAATCGCCTGCAGTAAAGTACGCAAGAGGTTGTACAATAGCAAACAAACACTGAGAATCACCCGACAGCTGTTTCGTCCTTTTGGGACTCATCGGGAGTGAGAGAACTCGAGTGTAAGTTCACTATTGTACAAACGCGCGCTGTCGACTATATGCCCTACTGGAATGATCACAATATTTACATTTTCGTACGTGAACGCTTTCACGAGTCGACACTAGATGTCGAAAACCTTATCGTTTAAATATATATATATTGTATATATAATGCTTTATTCTTTCACGTGTAAACATGTTTGTAATAAAAATTTTTTATATATATATAGATAGATGTTAAACATAACCTCGCTTTATTTTTTTTTCAAATGTAAGAGTATATTTTTAGTGAATTATGGTATAAAATAAATCAACTTATGAAAATAAAAATAAAAAATAATCTTATTAATTTTGGGTAATTATCACGTTAATAATTACGGTATTCAGTGACTTCAAAAATTTTCCAAATGATGCATGATTTTTACATTACATTGTTTAAAAATGTATTCTAACGAATTAAGAATGGTATAGGTCACTTGTGTTCGCATTGCAGAAAATACCTCAAACGTTGCAAATGCAGTTAATCGCAAATTTCAACACACTCCAGAAATTGCAAGTGTGCACAATGCATAACATGTTTGTTAGTATTTAGAGTTGCACATCTAAGTTTGAATGCCATTATATTTAAATAAATAATGTGACAGTAAACAAAGCTGAGGTTGGGAAAGAAACATAACTTTCTGTTGTTTAATAAAGCTATTCGTGGTGCTTTTGAAGACTGAATCATGAATTTTTTACGCACACTGAGTAGATCCTTGAACATTGTATGTAATCTTGTTGATTGTTGTTGTTGTTTGTTACAAGTGTACATTAATATTTTTATACAATTTTTTAAGGACAATTTCAGAATTATAATTTTTTACTTTATAATGTATTAGACGCGAACTGAGAAGATTGATACCCAAATACATTAAATAAGACAACCAAGCGCCACAAAATTTGTGTGTGTAATGCAAGATTTTAATAGTAGCGGGTGCTTTTTTAAAATTCCACGTTGGCTACCGCACTAAAGTTGAGTTTGTTTAACACTCAATGTCAACTTCGACGCGAGATTTTGAAAAACACACGTTGATCATATCATGATGAATATAATATAGTATATATTATTATTATTATTATTTCTCATTTTATTTAACACAATTTTTCTAAAGAAGTTCAAGTGTATACGAATGTGTTTTGAATTCCATTGTTTATAAACTTTAATAGTACATATGTTTTGTTTTTATACGCATTCCGAAAATTTATTCTGCCTAATATTTATGAGACAATAAAAATTGTTCTCAATTACTGAATCAAAATTAAGAATCGCGTACCTACAAGTCTACAAACCTCAATACAATGTGTACAGGAAGTTTACCACATTAGATATGTATTATGTGTGGGCAATGTGATAAATAATTGTTCTAATTTAAATTCAACTAATTGTGCGCACATCATAAGATTAAATGTTGTATTCGCCTATATAGTAAATTTTTGTGGTGATCATTGTAAAAGAAATAACTCCAAAACAATTTTTCTGTACAAATTTTATCTGTAGAAATTTTAAAGTCCGTGAATAAAATGATAGTACACTCATTGATAAAGTATGTGTCCAAGATAAGGATTCCCACTATGGGAATCTCGGAAACGGTAAGAGATTGAAGGTCCGTTAAATGGAACAAAAGTTGCGCATTTGAAGGGATTAATTTATGGTCTTTGTAGAACTTATAATCAATGGTAGTTTTTAGTTTTTTTCTGACTTTATTTGAAGAGATATCTAAAAGAACAGCACATTTTCACGTTTTGTTTCTTAGCAACCATCATTAAGTTTATTTTTTTAAATTAAAAAAAAAAATTTTTACCGCATTTAAATTCTCTCATTGATTCTGAATTCAGATATATACAGTATGTCCCCGGATGGGGTTGCCAAGAGGAAAAACTTTTTTATTTTTAATTTTTCGAGAAAAATTATTCTTCTTAAAAGTTTTGCTTGTTTTAAAACCGCGGAACCGGCTCTCTTCGTTCTAATTTTTCTTTCCATTCTAGAGAAGAATGGAAAAATAGGTTCATTTAGTTGAAAATTCAGAAAAATTAGATCTCGTTTTCATGGCAACCGATAACAAGATTTTTGACTTTTATTTATTAAATGACAATGTTGTCGAAAGAACAACGAATTTAAGTAATTCAAATAATGGATAATCAATACGTTTATCGAAATATTGTATTTTCTGAAGAAGTGACATTCTTCACCAATTGTACTGTTGTATCTCATCATGTGAGGTACTAGAGCCGTACATTTTTTAAATAAAAGATTAACTCCTCAATAACTTGACGATTTGCTTTATCACCTATGCCGTAACACTGAATAAGGTAAATTCGTTGTTCTTTCGACAACATTGTCATTTAATAAATAAAAGTCAAAAATCTTGTTATCGGTTGCCATGAAAACGAGATCTAATTTTTCGAACTTTGAAAAATTTTCAACTAAATGAACCTATTTTTCCATTTTTCTCTAAAATGGAAAGAAAAATTAGAACGAAGAGAGCCGGTTCCGCGGTTTTGAAACAAGCAAAAACTTTTATGAAGAACACATTTTTCTCGAAAAATTAAAAATAAAAACGTTTTTCCTCTTGGCAACCTCATCCGGGGACATACTGTATATCGCAGTTTATATTTTTGATATGTTTCAGATAGGATGAGAAAATTTATATTCGAATGTAAAACTTCGAAAGCGAAACCCTACGGTTAAAATTATACTAATAGAAACATTAACTTTAAAATTATTATAAAATAATGTTTAGTAGTTTTTTAATGCCTGTTGCGAACAAAATAATTCATACGTATACAAGGTTGAACTTGGATATGTCGATTGTAGTAGATTGAATTAATATTTAATTATATTGGTTTCTGTATAAATATGTGATGTTTCTTTACTAAATATTCTTTGTATGGATGTTTCTGTTTCTAAAATAAATAATTATTATGCATTCATTACGTATTTAAATTGCAAGATTGTTCAAAAACATTAACAAAAGGAAATGTTATCATATTTTCAACAGATAAGAGGGTAAATTCACTATTGAAATTTATAACTGTAAATATTTATAATGTAAAACGTAAATAATCACGAAACCTGAATTTTCATGCTAAATGGCTGTAATTTCATATTTGGCTTTAACTTTTAATTCAGAACAACTTTTCTTCTGTTTTATAAAAAGTAATGGTACTTTACTCTTGAGTAAAATTCATATTTTTTGATAAACCTCGTATCTGATGTTTGTATTTTAAGTTTTGGACCATGCAGACCTTTTTGTCAAGAATAACTTTTTTTTCAAAAAACCTATAATAATAAAAAAGTAAAAGAAGAATCTACCTATTAATACATAAGTACATATTATTGTTCTGGAATGAAATTCATAATTACTTGATTCAGATTGATATTCATTTTTAATATGCATTTAAATTTAAATCCTACCCAACATTCATTTACACATTGTTTTATAGTAACACATTTTCTTTGTATTCAAATTGCATTATGAAATAATAACATATTTGTTTTGACTTGTAGTGAAACTGTGTGAAATGCAAGGGTCATATTGTTTGATGTTTGATTTACAAACAGTGTTGTAATGCACTAACGAATGTGTTGCTCTTGTCTTTGTCTATTGTGTTTTTAGATGTCACCTAAAATCAAATTAATTATACCTACTATTGTTGTTCAGAATGTATGTTGCCCTTCGTGATTTGTAGGCGGTTAGTGATGTAGAGATCTAATTGTATCTCGTCATAGAATTTATTTATTCGTATCAGAAAACTAAAAATTCGGGTAGGGCAAAATTCACATCAGATTAACGAAAAACAGCGCGACCTTTTACCTCGAGGTAGACTGGGAGTGGGTTTTTCTTTTGGTTTGTCATAAAAGACACGTACAAATCTTGAAAAATATTTGGTATCGAAAATTTTAAAACCTTTTTTTAAATTCTCCGTCGATGTTGGCCTTGTTATTTTTGAGATTGTCAATTTTCCACAACACTACAATTATGTCACGTTTGACAATTTAGTTTTTTAAACAAAATCAGTTGTAGTGAATGAGAACTTTAACGTAGAATTTTATAAACATCCATTATTTAAATATAAAATGGAAGTTCTGAACTTTATGTTGGGTCACTATACAGTTTGTCCAAGATAAAGATGAACAGCATGGGGATCTCGGAAACCGTGAGAGATACGGAGTCGGTTAAAATTGGAAAAAGTTGCCCACTCGAGGGGTCGACATTTTGCTGTTGAGAAACTCGCTGAGTTCGGCTTACTTTCGGAGATATTTGAAAAAAACCGAAATTGTGCCGTTTTGTTTTTATTATATTCTGAAGTTATTCGAAAATTTACCAAAAAACTGAATGCACCTTGTCATTGCCTCTCTTTCTGTTCTACAACGTTTCGTTTCGAAGAAACCATCATCAACTTTATTTTTTCTTATGGCACTCAAAAAAGTACACTCTGTATAAGAAAGCATTTTCATTACAAATTTAACGATGTACTACACAATATGGTTATTAGTGATTTAATTGAGAAAAATAACGTTTTATTAAATTTCTAATCTTTTGGTCTAGTGTGCGGTGAATGAAACCATGGCAACGAAAAATGAAGTCGAATTAACAATCGACTTCATTTCTTTCATTGTTAATTCTGACAGAATCTGTTTGAATGACAAAGTAGTATCAGTTTAGCAACGTTTTTCAGTGTAGGCTAGATTTTACAATGGAGCAAGTAATGTTTTCAAATGAAGAGAAATTTGATATGATGTCCTGCTATAATCAATGATGTCCTGCTACATTACATACCGGAGAAATTCTGTAGACCACTTGTATTTGATCAAGTACCCGGAATGGAGGCAACCAGGAAAGTCCATATTTAGGCGTTTAGTGTCCAATCTAAAAGAATGCGCTTCATTCAAGCAATACGTACTGTCTCGCCAAAAACATTCGAGCGCAGCAACATTTTCTGTTTGCCGCAATTATTTCAACGCATACTACATCAAAAAGATTTGAAATTTACGTGTTCCATTGTAAAATATGACCTATACTGAAAGACGTTGCTAAACTGATACTACTATGTCAATCAAATCGATTCTGTCAGAACTAACAATAGACTTCATTTTTTCGCTACCATGGTTTAATTCAGTGCACACTAGACCAAAAACATAAGAAATTTATTAAAACCTTATTTTTTCTCAATAAAATCACGAATAACAAACACACTTCCTTTGAGGGCTATAAGAAAAAATAAAGTTGATGATGGTTTTTCGAAACGAAACGTTGTAGTGAAAATTCGTGAAGTAAGCCGAACTCAGCGAGTTTCTCAACAGCAAAATGTTGACCCCTCGAGTGGGCAACTTTTTCCAAATTTAACCGACTCTGTATCTCTCACGGTTTCCGAGATTCCCATGCCGTCCATCCTGATGTTGGACACACTATATAGTATAATAACTACTAAATCAAAACAAATGATTTTCTTATTAACATGTGTTATTAGAAAACTAATCAAAGGAATGAAACCATAAACTGCAGCGTCTATCTGTAACAGAAAAAACCAAAATCTGCACAAAAAAAACTATTTTCTTACATTTGTTTCGATTTCTAAGCTATCATCATCACCTTAAAAAGTAAAAGAAGCTTGTATATACTATCTGCGTGTAATGACTCGTTACGTCTCATTGATCCCTATATAAGCTTGAATAATTCCGAAAAAACCTAACGGTCCATGATTATCGTTATTCATAAGCCAACATTTGTTTCTGAAAATTTCTAAACTTTTATAAGGATCAAGTTTGTTTTTTGTTATCTACTTTATTAATTAATTTAATATCGCCTACGATGGTTATTTTAAAGCATATGCATAGGAACACTCTGGAGAACATTCAGCGCAAATTCTAGAAATTTCTAGTTTATCACGTTGATGGGATTTGCTTCCTAGAGGTTTTTCGCAATCTGATCTTTTGGCTAGATTCAACCTTTCTGATTTAAGTAGTCGTCGCGCCACCTCTTCTTTTCTCTTTCTATACAAACTTATTCAGTACCTTGTCGATTGTCTTGAATTGTTGGCAAAATTGTCTTTTTCCGTTCCTCGACCTGGGTCTCGTTTTCCTACCACCTTCTCGTACGCGTGTGCTGGAGTCATCTCCAATTTTCTCTGTATGCAGCAGCAGTGCTCTACGTAAATTTGATATTTTTCATACGTCCATAACCGAAATAAAATCAATTAGTAGCGACTCCCTAGTTGGTTGATCGGTTTACCTTATCTACCTCGTTTAACGTTACTATTTTTATTTGTTTTGCATTATATCTGTATCATAGTATTTGTACTAGCTACGTATAATTACTTTTACATTTATATTATCCGATTCGGTTTTATTTTAGTGGATTGTACCGTATCTTTTACCTCCTGTTTGTGTTTTCTTAGCATTCCCCATACTTTCTTTTGGCTTCCATACATATCCTTCTCCATTGCTTTAGTAAATCTTTCCCAGTATTCTTCTTTTATTCTTTTCACTTTTGTATTTGCTGTGTTACGCTTGCTTATGTATTTGTTCCAGTTTTCTTGCGTTTTGTTGCGTATATATTGTATGTACGCCTTTTTCTTTGTTTCACATATTTATTTCTTTTTATTTCTGGGGAGAAGCATGGCGTTTTATTTGCCTTGATAACATTCACGCGTCTTTTTCATATGGCTTTGTCAGCTGCGTTGAGGATATTGTTTTTTAGGGATGTCCATTGTTCATCTACTCGTAAAGTAAAGTAAAGTAAGTAAAGTAAAGTTTATTTCCAACAAAAAAAATTTACAATGTACGCTATAAACGATATATTAATGTTTTCTTCATAACTTAAATTATTTCAATTACATAATTGAACATGTTGGCACCACCGCAGTAAGCATGCTTGTGTTGCGGGGTGGAAGTCTATATTGGCTGACTTTAGTATTGCGAGCTCTTAGAAAACAAAACAAACAACAAAAAATATCTAAATAAACTTTAGAACAAAAAAAAATGTAGTTCCTTGTTTATTGGATATTCATTAATGTTTTGTTTTAAACGGTTTTCAAATAGTTGTTTTGTGCTTTCATTTTCTAGCGATTCAATGTTGTATTTGTCAACATAGTTTTTGTGTTATTGGGTATTTGTAATCGGAGTTTACTGAGCACCAGTTTATGATCGCTTCCCACATTGGTCCCATTTAGAGTTCTCACATCCAGTATTGTCTTAGGGTGAACTGCTCTGTTTGTTATTATGTAATCTATAACCGATTGCTGACCTCTCGTGTTTTGCCATGTGTATTTGTAATTTATATCATGGTTGTAGAATGTGTTATTGATTCTCATCTCGTTATGTGCACAGAAATATTTTAGTAAGTCTCCGTTATCATTTTCTTCTTCCTCGTTGAATCTTTGGGTTACACCGGAAGTATTTCTTTGCCTATTCTGGCATTTAAATCTCCCATGATTATGATTTTATCTTGTGATCTTAGTGTGTTCATCAATGAGGCTTGAAGCTCTTCATAAAACTGCTTCCTCTCTTCCCTGTTTTTATTAATGTCAGGAGCATACACACTTATCATGTGTATTTTTTCTTCATTTATGAGTAGTGTAATTTGTAATATTCTGTCATTAATGTATTTCTCTTCTTCTATGTGTTCCCATTTCTCTCTTGGAACTCCGCTATATATAAGAATGTAGTCATCAATTTCTGTTTTTCCTTTTCCTTTCTTTTTTGTTTCGCTAAGTACACATATATCGATTTTGTTTGTTTTTAGTTCGCTTATTATTTCTTTGTCCTTTGCTGTCCAAGACATAATGTTCCACGTTCCGATTCTTACGATATTCTTCTTTTTCCATTTCGTGTTCCTTTTTCTCGCATGTGTCATAATCGTTTTTGACTGTCCGTGTTCCGAGGCTTGTTTGGTTCTGTGAGCATAAATTAGTATTCCATCTGCAAGTAGGTTGCTAGCCTGGTTTACAGATGGCCCTCCTTCTTTATCCGGGCTTGGGACCGGCCACGACACCCCTGGGCTACTCGATCCACCCATTCGAAAGTCGTTCAAAGGAACGGAAAATAGAGAATTACAAACAGAAGAAGAGGAGGAAGAAGCGACAATAGAAATAAAAGACGAGGAGATTACAAAACTTCTGAAACATCTCAAAAATTGAAAAGTCCTGGACCGGACGGTATAACCTATGAAATGCTGGAATATGGGGGACAACAACTACATACAGAAATAAGCGTACTATTCAGAAGTATAATAGAACAAAAGGTTATACCAAGAGAATGGAAAGATAGTATAACGATACCCATATTTAAGAAGGGACAGAAAACATTACCGGAAAACTACTGTGGAATAACACTCCTAAATAGCATCTTGAAAGCATTCACTAAACTCATTTTAGAACTAATGACAAAGGATATTGAAATAAGAGAAGAGCAGCAGGGATTTAGAAAAACAGATCCTCAATAGATGCAATATTTATATTAAAACAAATCACCGAAAGGTCGCTGGAATTTAACAAACCAGCTTATATATGTTTTGTGGACATGAACAAAGCATTCGATATAGTACGCATAACAGATATTATACAGATAATGAAAGAAAAACGTGTAAATCAAAGAATAATACAAGTAGTATTCGAAATGAACAAATATTGTAAAACAGCAATCAAACTAGGAAATAATACAAGTGAATAAATAAAAATTAACGACGGTATAAGACAAGGAGACTCACTGAGCCCATTCCTCTTTAATATGATCATGGATAAAATTATAGAACACTACCAAAAGAAGCAGGATATAAAATGGGAAATAATTACTTCCATATTATATGATATGCTGACGACACGGTACTTATCACCGACTTAAAGGACAATCTACAAAGGATATTGCATACATTTAACCAGAAAACTAAACAACTAAACATGATAATCAACACGGAAAAGACGCAATGTATGGTAACAGCCAAAGAACCAATTAGGTGTAAGCTCGAAATCGATGGGAAAAGTATAGAGCAGGTTATGAAGTTTAATTACTTAGGATCAGAAATAACCAGCAAAGGCAACACACAACAAGAAGTAAAAGTTAACGATGAAAGCCTCCCGATATCAGGATGTATGAAAGATATAATATGGAAAAACAAACATCTTTGAAGCGAAAGTAAAGTAAGAATATATAAGACAGCCGTAAGACCAATCTTGACATACGCAGCCGAAACCAGAGCGGACACCACAAAGACAATGCAAATGATGAGAACAGTAGAGATGAAAGTAATAAGGACAATCCATGGCAAAACACTACACGATAGAATAAGAAGTGAAGACCTGAGAGAAATGAGTAAAATACAGGATGTAGCAAAACTAACACGACAAAGAAGAAAACAATGGAATAAACACGTAGACAGAATGGAGAACAACATACTAGCTAAAAGTGCAAAAAGTAATAAACCCGTGGGGAAAAGATCACAGGGAAGACCACCAAAACGATGGAGGGAATGTTGGACGTCAACATCACAAGATGCTTAAAAACTGTGAAAAACAGGCAAATGCCTACCTATATGGGAAACCATGTACGAAAGAAGAAGAAGAAGACTCGTTTTTAGTTTTGTGTTTGTGTTTACATTTAAATAAATAAATGAATAAAATAAAACACTGGACTTTGACCGATGGTATTTGACATGAGCTGAGTGCTCTTTAAAACGAGTTTTAATAGGTCTCTTAGTTTGCCCTATATATACTTGGTTACAGTCTTTAAAGTTTATTTTATAGATTCCCGATTTATCACACGTTTCTATTGGGTCTTATTGGGTATTTTACAGGTTGTAACTACTAGAAATTACTGTTTTATAATCATTTATAATTTGTTTATTCGACTTATTTCTTATCTAATTGTTATTACTAGTTCTTACCGCAATGTTCTTAATGCTTAACCTATACGTTTATATGTTTTCTAATTACATTTGTGACAATTGAATCTGGAAAACCATTGTATGATGCAATCTGCAATTTTGTTTTGGCAATAGAAAATTGAATAATCTCTGAATCAAAAAATTGGAATATTTGAGTTTATGTTCCATACTGCATACTATGGTTGGAATCGTTTGTTATAAACCTCATAAAGTTAGTGTCCTTACGATGAATATCAATATCTAGTTGTTACCACTTCTTGGTCACTAAAATGTCATCAAAAGGTAACTTAAGGTCTGCTTCTGTTTCGTAGGTCAGTTTCAAATTTACCCATGAACAGGTTAGCCGTAAACGGAGATAAGATGTTGCCCATTGTTAACCATGATTTTGTTGATAAATATTATTCTTCTGCCACTGGAGTTACGAGAATAAAGCGATGTGCACATTAATAAGATGTGTCGTGTTAACACGACAAATCAGGACGTGCGACATCAGTTGTATCAGATACATTCTTGCACAAAAACTATAATGAAGTTACAATTGATAATGGAGCACCCACTCGAAGAGATGGATTTATTAGACGAAGAGGAGTAAATGGTAGCAACTACTACTGGGTCCATCCAATAAATGAACGTAGGTTAGAGTTTGGTGAATTCAATGTTATGTGGCAAGAAATTGTCAGCGATAATGAAAGATGTAGGTTGTATATCAGGATTATAAAAAGGAATTCGACGTTGTGTGGAATTTACTAGAAAGTAAATTAAAGAACACACATTTCAGAGAAGCAATATCTCCAGAAGAAAGATTTCTAGTATGTTTATGGTAAGGTTATAACAACACATAAGTACTACACAAATACAAAAAAAAACTAATATAAAGTACTGTACAGGAGTTTCGATGTCAGTGGAATACGAATTTGCAGACGAAGATGCTACTATTGACGGACACGGTATTGCTGTTATGGAGATAGTAGAAGAGATGTTTCTTAGTTTGGTTTCATACATCATATGACCAATGACGATTTTAAGTCTAACTTGTCTCTGCTGAAGAGTTTTTTTTTTACAGTTTTAGCTAAACTTTGAAAAGGAATAATCAATTTCATCACTAGGTGTATTGTTTTGTATAGACGCAATTGAGTTCCGATCGGTTCCACCAACATGTTTTAAACAGTTTTTTAAAAACAATCGTTCCTATGGTTTAACAATTGTATCTAATTTTTTAAAGCATTGCTCAAGTTTAAGTCTTGTTGGTAGAACTGGCTGTAGAAGATGATTATTAGACTTATCTACTAGTACAGTCATTGTCTTTTGAATTTGTTTAGTCTATGAGGTTCTATGAAAGTATAAAAATTTGGATTATCAAGATTATTTGATTCTATTGTTACTTAAGAACAGCACTTAAAGATATATCAATAGCGGGGTTTTCATTGCCTTCTTCATTTTCGTGGGTTTTTATCATTATCATCAATTGTAGCATTGTTTATGTCCGCCCGTCGACTTAGCGCTTCATTTTCGTTTTGAGATTCAAAACCATTTTGTGAAGTTCTAGCCTAACCACTTGTCGTCTTCCTTCTTTTTAATGCCTTGGTAGGCATTTCTAAGCTTTTTCCAATCACCTTGCCCTAAAAAAATATCTGATGCATAATAAAATTTACACTTAAACATTGTTGTTGTTATTCTATTTATTTAGAAAAATATTAAATTAGCCTTTGATCCGTGATGTAGTACTCAAAGAGTACTAAAAAATATACCCAATATGTTCATTAATAAAGATTTTCTTGTTTTTCGATTGTTTGTAATTCAATAGGATTTTAGTTTCGTAACTATAAGAACTGTACGTATTAAAATAAATAAACTCTTAATAGTGTAATACGATCCTGGCTGCGATTAATTCACCTCGCGATTGAGAATGCGGAAAGAAAAACAAACGATAACAATCGTAACATTATTATTATTGACTCATACATAATCTTGTTAATGAAATAAAATTCTCTACCTCCGAATTGTAGAATTGATTTTGCAGTAACATATCTTTCAAATAATCAAAAGTACATATATGGGAAAGCTTGGAAACAATGAACAGACATCAAATGATACTATAAAACTTGGTACTTAGTCAGCTCATTGTTTTTAATTTTTTTAATAAAATAGTAAGAATTTTGAACACTAAAATGTGATTGTTGGTATTGAAAACTGTTGAATTTACATGACAACAATTTAAATATCGGATAAGTAGGAGCATTAATACCTGAAACGATGGGCCACATTACTTTTCTTGCGGAGTGTAGTATAGCTGAAAATTATACCAATTATACTTTTGGATTTAGATAGTACATAGTTAAACGAATCTAAAATTCCGGGACGTCATCAACTATCCAAAAGGGCGGATGGGTTACAAGATATGAAACTTTTTTCAGTTACCCAACCCTACTATTCCGTCTTTATGTATCTTATATACAATCATAGGAATTGTATGACGTGAGGAAGATACTTAATGAGGTGATTAAAGAGCTCATTGCCAACAAAAAAAACTGTAGCAGAGATATTTAGGTTTTGACTGTTTTCTCGATTCTTAGCAATATTGTTTCATATATGCTATAATACCGACTAGTTTTCATACATGGACATGAATATCTCTAAAACAGTAGAAAATCGGACTCCTCACGTCATAGAACACTCTGTATACAGGGTGGAAGTGGTGGGTCTTTCATAAAAATGAGCAACCTCTGCTTAGTTACAGCCCCTTAAAGATTGCCCAAAAACGGGTTTTAATTTTTTCTTGAAAACAAAAAGATTTAAAATGAGTTAACATTTCTCGCTATCGAAAAAGCATTAAATGAAATCTTTTGTGGTATTCGCGTATAGTTCCAAGAGGGAGAAATAGCTACCCTAAAATTTGTTTTTTTCGGAACTTTTTTTCTGTTTTACATTTAATTTCATAAAAATTAATTCAAATAGATTGATTCTTTTTAAACAAATATGGTCTCTTGTATTTTTTTGCAGAATCAACGTTTTTTGACAAAATATAATGTTTTATCAAGTACATCGTATGAAATCACGTAGGTTAGAATTTCAGTCGAATTTATCTAGTAGGCGACTGTTAGAGCAATTTCTTTAAAAAATCGGTATTGCAAAGAAATGCAAACAAAACTTTTTTTTGAAATTTTGTAATTTGTTTTTGTAAATTCGTAGATGAAAGTGAGAAATATTTAAATAGTTTATAACATTTTTCTAATTCTCCATACTTATTTTATATGACAGCCATGATTTTCAAATTTTTCAAAATGCTAAAACTCCTTTTTTTTTAAATGGCACCCTTGATTTTTTTCAACTGTTTTAAATGAGTTTTTAATTCTCTACCTATCGATTTGCACTAATATTTTTTTCTCACATTCACACTTATGGGGATATTTAGAAATTTTCAATTGTCACAACAATCAGGTTTAATCCAGTAGCCTTTGCTTCTATTAAACAAAAAACATAAACAGGGAGACAATTAAAAAACCAACAAAAATTAAAAACAAAAAATAATTTAACAAATGTTTAAAACTTTGGCCATGGCACTGGATTTCCTTGGGCGATCCATTGATCACGATATTGTTCGTTTGAATTGACTAAATCATCACCATCATTTTGATGATTTATTTTAACTTGTGTGATTTTCATTTCAGATTTTATTCAGTTTCCTCGAAGATAGGAAGGAGTAAAATTTGTATTTAATTACTGAATTCCCTGTTTTTTTTATTGAATTAATTTCTAGCATTCGCGGTTCTACCAGAAATTTGTTAATGTAAACTATTTACTCTAAAAATGAAGGGTTTCAAAAATTTCTTTAAAATATAAATTCAAAGGAATCTCATAAAATCTTTAAAATTTTAAAATTAGTTTTAGTCTAATAGAAATACATTAATTCATTTCTATGACTTAATCTACTGCTTGTTAAAAATACTAATGCATTCAAAATGTGTTACTGGAAGCTAGTGTTGTTTGCACATATGCATTCTCGAATCCAATTAAATATTTATTTATAATGTATCAATTTTTATTAATGGTGTTGCGTATATAAATAAGCGAAAGCAATTAAATTATAAATTTCATAAGTTTATTAGTGTTTTTTCTAATTACAGGTTGGTCAACGCATTTCACTTTTTCCAGAAACTTACCGCCCTAAATTGCGATCAAAAGTACCGTCTATGAAAGCAATAAATACGTACAATAGCATCTTAACGGAGAATTTAAGTACATACGATAATTTATTGTATACGCCCGATGAAATATCTTTGGAATATAAACCCCCAGTATATCAAATGGATATGAATATGGGGGCACTCTAAGTGCTAGCTCTACCTTAGAAAATAGCGAATTTGGAAACACTTTAGACAATCGTGGCATCATTAAATCGAATAATGAAGCATACGATTACCCGTCACTGCAATCGTCATCATCGATAGCCGGAGATAACCATTCCGAATTGGAAAACAAGGAACAAGGATCTACATCAAAACTAATTTCTTCGAAAACCTCTGGGGTAAGTTTATATCTATAAGTGTTCTGACGTCATTTACGTGAATAGTTTAAGAATTCTATCATCAAATTCTTACGTTCTGAGTAATCAACAATACTTTAAACGTTTTATAATTTATTCTTCGTATTGATTTCGTGCATACTTATGTATTTTTTCTATTCCTATGTATTCTAAGCAGACCTTGTGGTATAGTGAAATACGTTTTAATTATACTTTGAACTTTTATCTCTAACCATTTATGTTGCGTGATGTAAATTTAATTATAATTGATCGAAATGTCCGAATTCTAAATCTAAATATTTTCATGACATCAGGCTTTTCTCTTTCTGCGGAATGGACCTACCCACAAAAATAAGTAATGTGAGGTAAATTTTTATGGTTTTTTATGTATTAGTGTTTATACAACCTAGGTTTGTAATAAGTGCTCATTTCTCTCGCCTAGGATAGAAAACCATAGTGGCGTCATTGACGATTATCACCAAATGCAAAAAAATGGGATTTATCAATTTGTAATACAACAACATAACATCAGAAAATACAACTGCTGAGTATTTTAAGTTAGTTTTTCTACAAAATATGGAAGCGGAAAATTCCTATAGACTTTTAATTGTTGAAATATTTCAATGTTTTGAATTTTTCAAATGTATATACGATTATACATAATCAACAACCATAAATACTACATAAAGGTGCCGTCACCATTTGATCTTGACGTTAATAGCTTTATTTAATTAAATTTATTCCTGCGTAACTTAATTTAATATGTCTGAACCAATCGATAATCTGATTAGAATAACAGTAGGTATGCTAGTTTCACAACGCTTATAGTATAGAATTCTGAATTCACTTAATGGTTCGCGGAAAAGCGATTACTGTAATATTTTAAGTATGCGATTTTGAGATATTAATGAAATTTCGATGTTCTACACATGGAAAAGTAAAAATCCACTCGTTTCAAGGTTAATTTCATTGTAATGAACTTATATAATTGCAATAATTTGATTTTAGAAGGCCATCAACAAACGCTGATGCTAAAGTATTCAA
The DNA here is from genome assembly GCA_030710515.1 of Abscondita cerata. Lineage (NCBI taxonomy): Eukaryota > Metazoa > Arthropoda > Insecta > Coleoptera > Lampyridae > Abscondita > Abscondita cerata. The sequence continues at coordinate 79,588 of JALBCR010000444.1, read as the reverse complement.
TAGCGCATATAACGTCTGTTAAAAAACAGTTAAAACTTATTAACTCATCTTCAGCGTATTTTTTTTTACATTTCATTAATAGAAAGGTTAAAGTTCCTTGTTGCCAATTTTATGTCCAATTAACTGCAATCAAGTGGAACTAAAAATAGGGAGATTATATTTTCCCTAAAATCTACAACGATGAGAGCTATGAACATGCTGAAAAGAATTCATTGTGGAATACACATATATAGGTAGGTAGTTACTATTTCGCAGGCTATTATTATTGGAGGAAAGTCTGCTGTAATATAATTAATGTATTCATTATTAGTACTAAAGTGAATAATTGATAATATTTATCTCAACTGTATCCCCTGATTTTGCGGCTGACCAATCACACCATCAAGAAATAAAAACCGGAGTACTACAAGGCAGTGATAAATTTACAGGTATGGACAGTAAGTGTTGGTGACACCTAGGTGTCGACTCGTGTAACTTAACACGATCCTTCAATTATCATGGCCAACTATGTGTTGGGAAAAATGACAATCTCGATTTGTCTGATGAATCACTCGATGGACTGTGCAGGCCCCCTTTACTGCCCTCTAGCACCGGTATGACTTCCTCTCACTAACATTCGGGAACACTACTGGATCGGAAAAATTACTTGTGGACGGGTCTTCCGAAGAAGGGCCAATAAAGCCCTCCGGGAAAGGTTTTGTGGAAGCTGCCTCTAGTTGTCGACCTTAGTGACTAGGTTTTTCGAACACCTGCCGCCATTGCAAGTCCGATGACTGCCTTACCACTCGTACTCTATTGTCACTGACATATAAAATGGTACGTGTATCATACATAAAACATAAGACAACAACGGTAATCTAGTAGTAAAAGGGCATACGAGGCTCCGAACGAACAAAATAAATAGTCTCTAATTAAAATCGTGCTTACAAGCAATCATGACGTTAAATAAAATATACACTTAAGTGATAATAGAAGCTGACATATAGCATTTAAGACTACGGTGGGTGTCGAGCCTCCCACCTCTGTCTTTTCCCTGCAGGGTAAAGAGGAGCGTTGCAGTTCATAAATTGGTGGTAAATTTTAATGAAACTACGGTGCGCTATTAAAGACATCTTTAATAGCGTTTTCTTTGTCGGTGCTACCCATGGTCACATCGACCACGAAGATTTCTTTCTGGTTCTGCAACACCACATCGGGTATGAGATTCTCGCCCGAGGGTAACCTGATGGAAGTTCCCCTTGTTACTGCTACCGGGGGCTCCTGCTCTGTAATTTGTTCCACAATGAGTTGCAAATCTCATTGTGGCGGCGTATTTTGCTGGGCTTAGTGTTTGTGCATTGTCCGAGAATGTGGCCTAGTGTCTCCTTTTGGCTTCACATGGTCTGCATGAAATATCGTCTTGGGACTCTGTCAGCACATGAATTCTCTTTCATTTTCAGGGCAGTGATTTGCCTACATGGCTTAAGCTAGTGAGGTTGTACAAGGCCAATTGATGCCTACATTCTTTCTTCCGCAAGAACTCAACAGGATCTTGACAGGACACAAAGTCAAGATCTGCATTTAGGGTTGCCGAAGTCGCTATAGTTTCTAACTTCTGCAGACCTAGTTCACCGGCTTCCCTACCACAGTAGAGCAACCCATTAGCGGTAGATTGTGGTAGGTGGTATATTTAAACTAAGAAATGCCAACAGTTAACTGTAACGACTGTGAACGTTTAAAGTGCATTATCGTTATCAGGAGCGATAACTTTAAATGCCTAAACATGCGTGTCGATAGCAAGTCGTTACAGTTAACTGTTGGCATTTCTTAGTTTATACTATTTATACGTGTCCATATTACACGAGATGTCGTTAGACACACATTTTACTTGTGGTGTATTTACTTGATTACTACTCGTAGCTCTTCGTCCAACTGCCTAAGCAGGCCGACTGGTGGGGTTACAGCTATCACATACTTATGACCAGTCGGTTCAAGTAGTGTGGGATGAATTCGATTTTCTAGTGTGGCTAACCTCCTGACGCTATTTAGGGTTTCTGTCAGGTGGTTTGAATCTCAATTCCTGCCTATGGAGATAATTCCACACCCAGATACTTTAGGAGCTGCCTGCTGTTGTGTATGGTACAGGTTCTTCTTTGCTTAATTTTAAATTTGGATCGTTTAGGTGCCAAGAGTCTTTGGTCGGCTTGACCTGGAAGCAAGCGCACTTTTCAGCCAACATCGTCATACCTAGCCCCCTTAAGTAATGCTTCGTTAATCTTATCTGATGCTGTGCTTATGATGCTGTGCTTGAGACTAGTATATTAGAGCGTCTGCAAAGGCCATACTCGCGACCATCGTATCCTCGCGCAGGGAATACCCGGGTTGTTTCTCTAGATGTAATAGTAAGGGCATCTTTTAGCAGCTCAATTGTTGCGACCGACTCTCTAGGGAAGGCCTTCTTTGGGATCTCGCCCTCGAGAACTGCTTGGAGCGTCCTCATACACCAACATCTCATCCTGTATTAGAATCTCCTTTATAGTCTCTGGAGCGGGAGGTTTGTTCTCCAAGTCTTTGTTCTGGAGGACCCCATGCATTCACTGTAGATCCAGTTTATACATCAGGTTAATATCCTATATGCTGAACGCAGACCCTCCTCGTATCTGCCTATCTTTCTTTACAGTGGCCGCAGTTCTCCTCTCATTGGCTTCTTTTAGATGAGCCTGCCAAGGATGGGCTTTCATCGATTTATTGTTCTTAAACACTTGCTCGCAGTAGGTGCACCTGGCTCCTTCGTTTGCGCGCAATAGAACCTGCTTGAATTTGCATTTTGGCCAGTGGCATCTTTTGCTATGTAATCTTGGAAGATTATATCGCACTGGATGCATTCATATTTGATAGGGACTCTATTATGGTTTTATCGCAGTGCTTTAGCATGTCTTCCACAGTGAGCGCTTGAACAGTTTCATTTCCTGCTTGAAGACAGATAAGTATTAAGTACTAATCTTAAGCAATGTACAGTATTCAGCTAGAATGGCCCTACAATGTCAAGTGTATACAAACATTTTAGAAAAAGTGTGGTATGATATTGTAAATGTATGTATATTGGTACTACGCAACCCAAATACCCATACAGATGTTACAATTCCAACAGTAAAAGAAGAACTAAAGCGTCTGCTGGTACCTATCTAATTTTGTGAATGAATACCATATGTAGAGTACAGAAGAAACTAAACATCTGTAGGTAGAGTATATACTTGTGGTGGTCAACGCATACAGTAAAGCGTCATTTTGTATAACGTGGTTAAATTCACAAAATTTTTAAGTTTTTATAAGCAATTCATAAAATAGTATGATTTATATTTCCCACATAACCCAAGTTTGACAAATAACGGGCTGAAACCACACTACGATATTCTGCTTAGACTGCTAACATATAACCGTTCACCACAAAAAGCTGTCTTTCTATAAATGCATTAAATTTAAGCGAATCTTCAGTTAGACATACGCGTATATTCTTAATTTCATAACAATTTGTTTTCAACATATGTATGTAATAGTCTGCAGAAGGTGCTTTTGATTGTTTTATTAGATATTTGCAGTCATAGCAACCTAAGTTGACGGTATCGCTTTTCAGCATTTTTATCAAGCCTAGAAGACTTACTGTAGCTGTAAACCTCTGATTTTATCCTCGCTCGGAAAACTGTGCATTGCATCGTCCAGTGCCAGCAAGCTGGAGAATAGCTTTTCTTTATTTTGTATATGTGGCTATTAAAACTTCCATTTCCCGAAAGGAATTTGTGAGAAATGGTAGTCTGCGTTTTCATGTTTACTGTTTGTCCATTTACTTGTATTTGAAATCAGTTTCTTTGTCCATTGTGCTGTGTCTCTTAGTTCATTCTATCCTTGCTGCCATGCGATCATTGTTTCATCTCTAGCCTCTTTCTTTGTTTTACTCTTACGTATGTCCCTGCTTTAATGTGTTCTGCCATTTTACTATCGTTATTTAGAGTGACCCTAAGTATTTCAAAGTTTTCTGAGATTTCGCCATTACCCAATCGACGTTAATTCCGAAACTTTCGCTATTTTTTTCTTTTGGAGACAAGTAGAACACATTTCGTTTTTTTGTAGCTATTTGCAGGTCGTGGTTAGCCTTCCATTCCAGGATATATTCACTGCAAAATTCCGCAGCTATTTTCAGTTTCTGTTCTCTTTAGCCTTAACCGCCAAAGCTGCGTCATCTGCGTATCGACTCGGAGTTCCTTGATCGTTTAAATCAAGATATTCCATAGCGTCGGTCCCAGGATAGAGCCCTGCGGAAGTCCACATTTCATTCGAAACACCTTGCCCCCTACATGCACCGAACAGCAGCTGAATATTATTTTACCATGTTAACTATGTAGTTATCAAATTTCTATCTGCCTTGTAATTTTTGTATTATTAAACTCCAGTTTGTAGAGTTGAATACGTTTTTTACGTCATAGCCCTCTATGGGTGTGACAGATCTTCCTCTCTTCTTCTGCTATACAGGGTGTGCTAGACGAATAATGAGAACGAAAAAACCGATTCAGCTGCAAACTTGTAACTTATAACAAATGGACATGGTCTACTTACTGAAAATATTTTCATGGCGGTGTCACTCCGGTTTACCAGAAGTGGATACTCTGTTTTTTTAAATACAATGCCCCAATTTTTATTTTATGTTCGGGTTCCGCGTAAAATTTTTCTACTACCAGGTTTGGCGTACCTATCTCTTACCATTAATCAGAAAAAAAAATTTCAGGCAACGAATCTACTGAAAAATTAATATTTCATGAAACATAAAAGGCAGATAAGCGAAACTTGTACAACGGTTAGACATGGTATTGGACTATGTTTTCGAGATTAGACATTTTTGAAATTTATTTTTAGGGGATGTCCGGGAGTAACGGTAGTAAGAAATCTAAAACGCTTACTGTTACGTGGATCCACCGCTATACTCCAGAATCAGCTCAGTGGACAGCAGCTGATGAAAGCCGACCAAAAACGCAAAAATCGGCCAATAAGGTTTTTGCCTCCATATTTTGGGGATTCGCAAGGTATTTTATTTGTCGGCTACTTTGAGAAAGGCAAGACCATTAACAGCAAATTTAACATGGTGTGTTTGAAGGGAGAAATTACAAAAAAACGGTCCCAAATATTTTCATCAGGAAAATGCACCTGTGTCACAAGTTGTTGGCTATAATGTCAAAACTTAATGAATTGAAGTTCGAATTTCTCGGATCTGGCTTCCAGCGACTATATTACCTCTTTGTAGACTTCAAAAAATTCTCCAACGACAGAAATTTGCCTCAAAACCTGACGTTATTTCTGCAACAAACGCCCATTTTGAGGGGAAAGATAAAACATACTACAAAAAGGTCAGTGAAATGTTGGAGAGGCGTTGGAATGAATGCATCGCTTGTGACGGAGAATATATTGACGAATAACATCGAATTTTGTTCGAAGTGGTTAGCCTCGGGTAGAAACCAAGAGTGGAAAAAGTTTTATCAGTAACTTTATAATCAATGGTTTTATCTGCATACGCCAATTCTACAATGGCATTTCTGTTTGTATCATTTTCCCACTTGTTCTTATTAATAAAATTAATAAAAGAACTTCGAATTAGTTATAGCATTGGTTATAGTTTAGAATTCCATCGTAAAATGTTATTGATTAACTGTCTCACAAAAAGCTAATAATAATATGAACGAGTAATTATAACAAATGTTATGAAATATTAGGGGTCACCAATGCTATTGTTAAACAAGCAAACAAATTAGTGAAAAGTCATTTTTGATATTAGGGACCGAGAAGAGTTAATTTTAGAGTATTTCTAAAAATATTTATTATCGACTAATTATGTTTAAAATCTTTTTATCCCATAAGTAATTAGCTGGACGTGGTATTCACGTGCCTTTAATTTAACAATTTCCTCAATAACATTGATTAATATAAAAAATATGATGCAAAAGTTGCTAAAATTATATTTTCTATAACTGTTATACTTAATTTGTTTTTAAAATGTAGGTACCTCTAATATCTTTATTTGTTTTTTTGGAAATGTTGGTCGTAAATATTAGAATTTCAACACAACTTCATATGGAATGTTGATAAGATTAACGATACTTACCTAACTAGAGCATTTCAACATTTATCTATCGATATCAATATCGATATGTGGTAAATAATGGTTCTTCACGATATATCTAACGGGTATTTTTTAAAATCACGCATTAAAATTTGCGTTGACAATTTTGTTTTTGACTAGCAAAATTTCCTGTGAAACAAATTCAATTGTAATGCACTAGCAGATTCACACTCACAAAATGTCGACCCCATTTTTATCGCGATATTTTAAAACAACCCTGATATAGTAATATTTAATAATTTTCAGTCTCCAAACTAGATTCATTTTATTAGGGTTCAACGGGTAGGCAGAAATATGTACACCGTCCGACAGTACGCAGCAATATTTGAGGTTTTTTCTGTACTGCCGCAGTATTATCTAGTTCTGTCTATTACTGTTCAAATCTTGTTTACTATTGTCCAAGTCCTGCTCATTACTCCCCATATATTACCTAATACTGACCATGTACTATCTAATACTGTTCATGTATAACACTGTCCAATTACTGCCTAATAGGTACTCGCCGCACAAATGTTTGTTGAAACATTGTATGTAGATTTCATGAGACTTTATTGTGAGAGCTGTGGAGGAGTTCACCTAAGGTTTTTCATTTAAAATCGCAATATTAAAAAAAATGCAATCGATCATTTATTTTCTCAATTGCTGGTACATCTTTTAATATTTCTAGAGCAGAACCGTGAAGTTTTAAAGGGACAGATACCTATTAGTTGCACTGTTCTTTAAAAAGTAAAGTCCATTGTAACTGTTTGTATGTCATCACTTTTCGCCCATCTATATTCAACGAGAAAATTAAAAAAAATTATTTTGCTGGTTTCTTCGAATATCTCCAATATTCTTCCTACATACTGTATAGAACGCCGCATAGTATTTCTCACATTCAACTTGAACGTTTTTAGAACATTTACTACCACTGTCAATTTTCTACAGAATAGTTTGAACTTCGTTCTATAGTAGTACTGCTGCTAATACTACATTCGCTTGCCATTTTTTGTGTGTATGATTTTAATTTGACATTTCCCCTATTTATTCTTCTATTCTTCTGTCCCGGTTGATTTTTTTTATTAGTTTCGGTCATTCCATGAACTCTCTGTAAAGAATCTGCTGAGAGTTTTTGAGGGGTCTCGGAAAATAGCCACCATACGCTTCAGTTTTTTCTAGTGATTTTGTTTGCCTCCATTAAGTGTATGGCCCTTTTCTAATGTTAGTTGATGTGTTGGCTACATCAAAGCAATCTTTAAAGTTCATATATTCGTAGTGCGCAAGTTTTTCTAGATCTTTTATTTTTTCTGCAGGTCTTTTTTGATTGCTTATATACTGACCAGTCCTGCCCAAGTACTGCCTAGTGCTGCCCAAGTATTGCCCAGTCCTATCGACTAGTTTTGACCAAGTACTGCATATGGCGTCTACATATTGCCCAATAATATGTACCTATACCTGTTTACTTCTCGTGATATCGGAAGGTGATAATTCAAAATCAATATGTTTGTATTATAAAGTGCATACAACTTGATAATTAGGTCTCTTCAACCGTAATGATTCGACATTGCAGGTGCATTAAAGAGATTCCTAGTTTTGTGTAAGCTAGTTTGTCTCATATAAACGACAAAGTAGAGTGGACTATGATAGATGAGGTTATTTATGAACATTCTCCAAAATTTCGAAAAATTCAATTACTTACTATAGACTTTCTTCATCTCATGTACTGGATTTCTCCGTAAAATTCACTTTACTATAGATATTGCTATTTTATCCGATGCGGAGTATTAGAGTAAGGTAGGTGTTAGAATTCAGGTGCCTACGTTTTCCTACCGATAATGTGTTACAAGTTAGATATTCAAATATAAATTAAAAAAAATAATAATACTTAAGAAGTCGCTTAAAAACCTACTCGAAGCTCGTTGCCGGTGAGTGGGTCGCAGGAAGGCATCGAAGAATGTTTGTAGAGGTTTCTAATGCGACCCAGGGCGTTTTAAAAATTTACATCTAACATAGACGCCACAAATATATCTTGGCATATGAATTACACGCAGTGATACTCGACATACGCAGAAATTGTTAAAAATTTATCTTGCATAAATTCAACGTTATAAATTGAAAGTAAATAAACCCAAGATTTGTCTGCTGTAAGACGCAAAAGAATTAAATCGTAAATTCAATAACGTAAAATAAATAGAAAAGATTAACTCTTAACCTTAACCTTAAAATTATTTATGTGAAAATAATAACCCAACCTAATAGAAACTCTGAATCACGTGCTGAATATGTAAATGTGCAGTTTGTGAAAGTATTATAAGAAATTTGAACGATGAACACCCAGAATCAACGCCATCTCGTGGGTAGGGCGCTGCCGTGGGAAAAATAAATTATATTTTATGCGTTTGTAGTCTAATTCTAAGCACTTAGACGAATGTGTATACAATTGATGAATGGCTGAGTGCGCACAAATTCTCTCGATGCATAACGTAATGTAGTAACTATGTAGCCTTGTGGTAGCAGGTGGTGAGAGTGGGAGTATAATCAACGGCGATGGCAAGTCGACATCAATACCTCTCCTCACTCTCTCTAACTATATACACTAGCAACTTTGTGAATCCACAGCTGGCACAGCACTACTCGTGGGTTGCGCTCCCTCTACTTCACTACTCAGTCTGACTCACTGCAGTAAAGTACACGTCGGACACAGTTTACACTTCTTTTGGTTTTATAGTAACAGTGACATAGACAACACGACAATTTCTTTGCTGTTTACACCGATTGCTAATTATTCTTCTGTGCGTTACGAGCTTTACGAATGCTGTTGTTTTGTAAAGTGATAATAATAATGATTAAGTGATTAGTGGAAAACTCAAGCAATATGTTGAAAAAGTTGTCAGGAGCGCAAAGGAGAAAATTGAACAAGGAAATTGAGTTATCGAATGAGACTGTATTAATATTGCCGCGGATGAGACCAGCACATCTGCACCTAGCTCTAGTTCCTCAGAAAGCAGCAGTCACGAGGCGAAAGACACTGAATTTGTACCTGTACGTTTCCCTACTGATAATGTTTCACAAGTTTGTTGTGTAGATATTCAAATATAAATTAAAAAAAAATAATACTTAAGTCGCTTAAAAACCTACTCGAAGTTCGTTGCCGGTGAGTGGGTCGCAGGAAGATATCGAAGAATGTTTGTAGAGGTTTCTAATGTGACCCTGGGCGCCATCTAGAGAGAGAGAGACCTATTGAAATATCCTTAAGTCGTAGACACAAACTCGTAGAAGAGAGACTAGACAATGTATTCTGACGAGTATCATATAACATTTAGTAAGACAAACAATAAAATCCAACGTAACGAAGGCACAACACAATTACACGTTATCACAATTAAATATCTGGACCACAATTCGGTCGTTTTAAAAATTTACATCTAACATAGACGCGACAAATATATCTTGGCGTATGACGCAAAATTAAGTGATTTACACGCAGCGATACTCGACATACGCAGAAATTGTTAAACGTAAAATAAATAGGAAAGATTAACTCTTGAATTCTAATGACTTATCTGGGTGTGTGTCGATGGCAGCTTCTTTAGAGAAATATAGTTCGCATCACCACGTAAGTCCGGGATGGATATTGAAGCATGATAATGATAACTGATAACGAGCCGCCTTCTGGGAGTGACTCCAGGTATTTATTAATTGTTCAAAGTATCGGACGTACATCTCTCGGTGTTTAATGAATTATTGCACCCTGCGAGCGAGTCGTCTAGTAGTAACCATAGATAAGTATCACGGATGAATAGTCATTTAAGCTTCCAGGTGAAAATTCTAGAATTTACAAAATGGCGAAATAGCCACATGCGGGTTTTGAATTATAGGTCAACTTATGGCATTTATCAAACGTGCGGAGTAAAAGAATTCTCTAGGATTTTTACACAATCTCAGGTACACATTTAATAATGAATAACGACAGAGAAAATTCATTTTTTCAAATTTGAGCGTAAGTAAAGTAAAGAAAATTAACATCACCGTCACAAATGTTACAAGTGATTGTGATCACATTGATCGTGATAGTGATAATGGCAATAAAACAGAGATGTAACTGTCAACAGACACTGAAATTGAATGTATTTCCGAGTCTGATTGAGTGCCGGTGATTACTTACAGATTGTGGTCAGCACATATTATGCACATTCAGCTTGATGAGCTTGTTTTTGAAAGGGTCGACTGAATATTCTAAAGAAGACCATGTTACCCAAAAAGTTACAAAAAACACTTTCCAAACCAATTTCGGCATCGGTTTTTGGATAATTGAAAGAAAATATCAAGGCGATGGTTGATTTATTCTGAAAATCAGATTCTGTCTATTCTTTCTGTTGTAGATTGTTTAAGGAAAAAACGTCTTAATGGTTTTTTGGTGCCCCTCCTCAAGGAAGAACAATCCATCCCACATCAAAGTCACATTTTGGTCAAGCAATGGGTTTTAACGAATTTGGCGAGTTCTTAGTTTGAAGTAGAAAAAGGAATTAAAGGAGACACATCAATTAAACAGCACATCATGAAGCTAATTGAAACTGAAACTATGGAATAAGTAATACTTTTCAGAAATTGTAAACATTCTCAAGGCTTTACATTTTTGATGCCTGTTTAAAATGTGCAAAATTCTAATCACCAGCAGTTACGTGCATTAATGTTATATTTATTTGGAAACATTTATTTATATTTAATTACTCGGTAATAATATTAATTTTAGTCATTTTCGACTAAGGAAAGTTTTAAATTTCCAAATTGCGAACATATATATATATATTTGAAATAATTTTATTGGCACATTTTTAATTTGCATTTAAACCATTATCCTTGATCCAAATAAATTTTATTTGTTGTGATTCCGTTAAGACAATTTGCGTTTAACAGATTCATGTTCATAAAAACTTTGGTTAATTGTCTTTGAATTGAAACTAATTAAGCGTCGACGATGACGCACGAATATTTTTGTTGGTAAAATTTCTTACTACTTATTTTTTCCAGTCTGGCGATTATTGTAGCAGGGGAGTTTCTTAATGCATTATGCTCGAGTTAGTTTGCTTGGAGGTCTTATTATGAAAACAATGTATTAATAAGCGGCGGTAACGGTCGTAAAACGCGCGGGTTTAAAAAAAAATTAGTTTTTTTTTTCAAATCAGTGATGATTTTAGTTTATGATGATAAGAACAATATTTACAAGCTACATTACGATTATCAATCATATTCGTATCCGGCACAGTTTTATTTGCGCCGAAGTGAAGGTGGAAACACGTTGGGGTTTAAAATAAAATATTTTTTACAATCGCTAGATTGCTTTAGTGTAAAGTTAGCGGCAGACATAAAAGTAAGTTTTTAATAACTTTGTTATCTGTATTTTGTTTTATAGGTCGATTATTTTTTGGTACCAAATCAGATACAGTCGTTACATATGTAGTGCAAGTGTGTACTAAAAATTTGGCGCCATTTCCGCTAGTTAATTATTTTGGATAATTAGACTCCTCTTACTAAATCACTCTAATCATTTTTATTAGGCTGATTAAAAAGTGTCACCATTAGAAAACTTATGACCAGTTGGAAGCTATTCGATTGGAAAATTGTTTATTTTTATATAGTAATTAATTTCGGTTACGACATCGTTTTATCCTGTTAATTCTTCTTCGCAATCGAATGCTAACGATATTTGCATTCGACAGTCGAAGGCTACATTACCGTTACTTTTGTTTTCACTTTGTTTAAATGCCTTTTAAATTCAACACGAACATAATTACTGAACCTGATGCTAGCGCTTTTACGGATTATGATTGTTTCGAATTCGTAATTTCTAAATTTTCTCTACTAATATTGACTCATATTCATATTTGATGAAACACTGGCTTCGCTTTTCTTCTGTTCTGAGTTCTTTATCTATTTTAGAAATTTAGTGCAACTTTGCTATCAATTTTAAGGATATAGTCATTGATTGTTTATAATCAATGATATAGTCGTTAATGATTATTGATAGAACTCTTTGAGGCTATGAGAACTCTTCAACAGAAGACAGTTGACAGTTCTGATAGCTCCCCAAATAGTTCTATCAAAAATGATTAAAGTTCCTGTTTTGCAAAGTTGAAGGATTGAAACAAAAAAGTTCTTATTGCTGAACAAGAATATTTCCAATCTTGCAACTTTGACCAGCGAAAAATGTTTTGCTTTGCGTCGTTCTGTTACAACTGGTAATCATTTTTCATAGAACTATTCGGGGGGATATCAGAACTGTCAACAAAATAATCAATTATTCAGAACAAAATTTGATCTTATCGGATTAACAAACTTTTTCAATCTTGCAGCGAAAACTTTTTTGCTTTGCGTCGCACTGTTACAAGTACCTGGTAAATAATGTTTAATATAACTATGCGGTGAGCTATCAGAATAGAATAATCAATTATCGAGAAAATAATTTGCCTCTATCAGATTGTTAATCCTTCGCAAAGCGCGAATTTTTTGTTTTGCGTCGTACTCGTTAGACCATACTTAAAGTCTCTTCTTTATGTAGTAGCCGACTGTTATCGGAAAAAAATTTAGTATGAGTATCACTAAGTTCTGGCTTTCAGATCTACTACAACTACAAAAGAGACCAAGAGTTTGATAGTGTAATTTGTGGTCATTTATGTCTTAAATTTGTACATTCATAAACTGTATACAAGTTACACTATATCAAACTCTTGGTCTCTTTTGTAGTTGTAGTAGATCTCGCATCTCCGAAAGTACTTGACTAATTCAGATGGTGATTTTACATCGCCAGCGAGCATTTAATGTTTCAATATCGGATTTTAAGGCGTTCAAATATCGACCATTTACATACGGATTGTCTTGGATTGATTGCTTAAACATATCTCTCGTGGCGTCGCGTACCGTCGTTTTCACATTATCTGGAATTACTTTTTGAATAATTCCATTGATATCTTTCGCAGTCGTTTGCTGAATATCGTTTATTTTATTGATCATTATTTTTAATTCTGCGTTTATAGTATTTGCATACGTGTCAATAGCGCTTTGGAGTTCTCGGTTCCTGTTTGCGGATCGCCTACGTTCCTCAAGCACATTTCGTTAAAAAAATATTTGTCTTCCAAATAAGATTTTAAATTGATTGCGTTATGTAAATCGAGAGGTCTGCGATGTTAATTAGTCTTCTATTTTCCATGTCGTAGTTGTTGTCGGCTGTTATTTTAAAGCCTACACCGGGAGGACCTCGTCGTGATGACGCCGACGACGACATCTACGCTGATAACGGGCGTCCAAATTTATCGACAGACATGTTAAAGCGATGTTGTATGTTTACTTTGTATCTCCATGGATGTCTTTATAAACGTCTCTAGGATGGGAGTTGATTGCAACAACTTTTTTTGTTTAAGGTGTTCCATTAAATATACCAGAATTTGGTTGGACACGGTGGCTGCTGCATCGAGTTCTGTAATACGATTGCTGAGTTTCTCCATTGCACGCAAGATGGGTGAGGCGGTTGGGGATGTCGCTAGCTCCTCTATGCGATTATGTATATGAACCAAGCGCTTCGATAGATTAGTTTTTCACAGAAGCGGATTTTCATTAAACAAGGCTTTGAAAGCGGCATTCATTTTCGTCTTGATATACGTAGGTAAAATGCCTACAAGAGTAGCTATTTCTTCATTCACTGATTTTTGCAATTAGAGGCGCGATTAAAGTGTCGGCAAAATTGGCTGCGTTGTGCATGCTACCGAATTTATCTATAGATGCCATTATTGTTTCAAGTATCAATCGAACATTAGCTATAAAATGCAACGCGATTGTAGTTATATAGTACAAGGCATGTTTTCGATGTAGCCATCTTCATATAATTCTTCTAAAATTGCTATTATTTCGTTTCGAACGCCGCTGTTCCCGGCAACCCTCTCGCCCCACAGAACTTGTAATTCGTCCATCAGTTCGTGAACATTGTTCCAGTATCTGTACTCTACAGGTTTATTTCTGAATTTCTTAAACAAACCCTGACCCTCTACGCTGCCATCACTGGTATCATTATCATTTCGTTCACGACGCGTTTGTTTTTTTCGCCTGCGCTGATTGTGTAATAACGGTTTAATTGTTTGCTCTAATCGGGCCCTCGGGGTCATACGTTCTTCTATAAACATTTGTATCATAAAGAATGCTCACATACTTAAGCTCATCTGATTTGTGAATCAGTTTTCTAACCGATTTTTTCATAAATATCAGTTCGTACAATCCAGGTGTACCCTTATATGTACGACCATTAATAATAAGATCCTTATCGCGGATATCAAGAACAGAATCACCGATAACCCATTTATTGTTATCAGCATCGTAATGAACTCCATACATAAAGTCCACTTTATCACCTCGCGTATCACTCATTAGCATTTCAATATATTTTAGGGGTAATGATGATACTGCCGTTCTAGTACATTTGAATTGATCTCTCTAATTCAAAACGAGACGATGGTAATTCTGCATTCGAAGATGAATCCGACGCACCCACAGCTGCTTCGGTTTCTTTGTTGATTGATTCGCCTTCATCTTCTTTGGAATCCATTGTTCTAACTCGCACCGTGTGACGCGTGTTTGTCAACTTTGGGGACTAAACAAATTCGACACATAATGCCAATATATATTAAGGCGCATCTAAATCCGCTCAACTGCGACAGTTCTGATTCACATGTTTTTCGCGATGTTTTATATCGAGAATCGGGCCTAGTATGACATCACACTGTTTTATCATTTTTTTCAAATCTCGATCGATCCATTGCGTAAATATGCCAACAACCTTTGCGAGCTTCTCGATGCAACAATGACATGGGGACGTATTCAACAGTTACAATTGTAGAAAACCTTACTTTTTTTTTATTCATCGCACCACATAATTGTTTGCTATATATCTGACCCATTTTTACACGCAAACATATAATAACAAACTAAACAGATTCTTACATCGCTTAAGGTAATATAAACTCGTCGAAACCCTTTCGATAACGACCGTCGTTTATATCGACAGCGTCTTTGTTAATCATTAGAAAACCATGGGGTGTGGACCAGCACTTGCTGCACATTTCCTTAAAAACTTGGATGCTGATTGTAGGACTAACATGATCATCATACGCGTGTTTCAGATTCAACTCAACCTGCTGGAAAAGGATCACGACATTCGCGTTATCTCGGATCAGGTGTTCCGCTGTTTGGGTATTCGACTATAAGTCTGGCCTAAATAAAAACAATCGATCGAATTATGATGACCTATGCTGAAGTACGCCCTAATGTTATTCTGTTTCTCTGGCGAGATATCGTCAAAAATAAGGTCAGGTTTTGCGTCGTTAGGAGTCATAATATTTTCGTTATCACTGAACGTGTAATAACCTATTTCAGGCACAACAGCTTGTATTTATCTTGGTTTAGCGATTTGGAGTAGACGTAAACGTTTTTAAATTTCAGTGATTGTCTATTTATTATGTTTTCTCAAATGTTTGTAGTACTTTGAGGTTGGATGTACATAATTGGAATCTTCACGTCCACATTGAAGCAGGAAAGTCACAAATATTGCCTGCTTCTGTTGCTTTATTCCTGCTTCATCGTTCTTGAAAAAATTTAATACAGCAGCACTTACTGTTTTGTTTTAAAAAAACAACGTAGTGATTGTGCCGACTTCCTGTTCAGCCACACAAGATATACAGGAATTGTGTGATTCCTTCCTGCTCGTGTTGGTTAATCACTGGTTGATTTTGCTTTAAATTGGACGCGGCGTCACTTACCGTTTGGACGCCAGTTCAGATAGTTATATTTTACATTGAACTTTTAATTGATTGTATGAGGTCTCGAAGTTTCACTTGGGACCCAAGGGATGATGAATGCAAGAACAGAAAAGATGTGTACCTAATCAAATTGACTCAAATGTCTTTAAAGTGAACCGGCCCTAAAACGAGGTATCACTCGATCCCTTTTTTTATGCAACCCGAGACAGAATTTTAAAGAAGACAGAACCGAATGGTCTGAATTATTTATGGGAATAGTCGTGCAACGGATTTGGATACTAGTTTAGACACTTCTTTTGACGTTGAACTTGTAATTGATTCTGTAAGGTTTCGAAGTGTCATTTGGGACCCAAGTGATGATGAGTACAAAAATTTTGATTGGTTGTTTTCAATTTCAACCAATCAGGAAACTGAGAATACGTGAGGAACTCAGTTAATTTTGCAAATGTCAGTTTTATTCACAAAAAAAATTGGATTAAATTGAAAACTTTATAGACTTTTTTCAGTCTAGAATGTGACTTGGTTGACAAGTTGATTACCTGACATTTAGCAGTTTATCTTCAACTTTCGTTTGTTTGTTTTAGGATTCTCGCCCTGATGATGCCCCTTACGATAAGTGGCGAAACGTTGGCAACTTCTTTTGACGTTGAACTTGTAATTGATTCTGTACGGTTTCGAAGTGTCATTTGGGACTCAAGTGATGATGAGTACAAAAATTTTGATTGGTTGTTTTCAATTTCAACCAATCAGGAAACTGAGAATACGTGAGGAACTCAGTTAATTTTGCAAATGTCAGTTATATTCACAAAAAAATTGGATTAAATTGAAAACTTTATAGGCTTTTTTCAGTCTAGAATGTGACTTGGTTGACAAGTTGATTACCTGACATTTAGCAGTTTGCCTTCAACTTTCGTTTGTTTGTTTTAAGTTTCTCGCCCTGATGATACCCCTTACGATAAGTGGCGAAACGTTGGCAACTTCGGTTACCATTTCAACACAGTCCAATTCCGGAAGACGTTTTTGTTTCAACAATGATTCCGGCTGTGGAAGCCTCAATTTTTACGTGGAAACTTAATATTTAATACAAAACAAAAATAAACTAAAAATAAAACGAATTCAACACACTTGTCTAATGTATCTGGGGAAGAAATCAGGCACAATTACTATTTTGATTTTTTGTAGGAAACGGTAAGTGGCACTGCATAGTGATGTAGCATTGTAGCAACACAAGAGTCCTGTTCGTTTTCAGTGACTGAAGAGGAAGTCGGCCCCAATTACTATTTAGTTTTTTAAACAAAATATTAACAAAAATTTAAAGCAGGAATGAATCAATCCAAGCAGGAGAGATTTGTAATTTTCCTGCTTCAAGGTGGTGGTCCACTTCACGTATTGGTTTCTATTACGGCTTGGCATTTTTTTAAGCTAACCGAGATTTTCATCTTATCCGCCAATACATTTGACTCCTACTTCGACTAATCTTCCTCATTATGTATCTTCCTGATTAAACATCGATCAGTAAATTTTGCGTTATCATTTTGATGTAGGATTGGTGTGTTGTTCGCTGTTGTTCTTGGGGATGCTTCTTCACTTATAGTTGCACAGACTGGTTTCTTTGTATTCGCCATAGTTTTAGCCAGTTTTGAAAGTTATTTAGACTTTGTTGCAATTATAATGTTGGGTCTATTTGGAAATTGGTATAATTATATTAGTAGGATTGCTTGCTAAAGTAACATTATTTGTTTTTCTGTTATTTTAATGGATGCTTGATTGTGATTTTTTTATTTTCATTAGGAAATCTTATAGCAAACTCGTAGGTATGCCAGATTCTATCGAAGGGGCTTATGTCGAGAACTACGGATGTACAATATTTTTCAGGTGTAACTCATCATTGATTGAGTACTCTTATCCATTTGTTCTATTGTGTCATCGTTTCCACGGTGGTTCGCTATTTTCTTCTTCGAGAAACGACTAACCTTTTCAAAAACCTTTGATATATCTGGTGGCAGTAGGTTGTTTGAACGCTAACTTATTAAGGTTGCTTCCGTTCTCCTTTACTGTGGTAAACTACTTTGATTATTTTTACTGGCTTCTCTGGCATAAGATCTTAACCTGTAATTTTCATAGAAGTTAATTTAAAAAAAAAAACTGTATGCTTGACCCATTTTTACTAGACATAGGTGTGGGTTTTTCTTATTCACATTTGCGGTACATGAAATAGTAACTGAAGATCTACAAATGTGACGAAAGTGTTGACGAAAGACCAGAAAGAACATTTGCGCTGTCAGGAATGGTTGGATTTGATTGAAAATGAGCCGAACTTTCTTTGCTCTGTCGTAACTGACGAATTTTGGATGTTTGAGTACGACCCAGAAACAAAAAGGCAGAGCAGCGACTGGCACACATAATCATTCCTCCGCCCCAAGAAAACGCGATTGAGCAAGTGTCGTATCAAAACGATGCTCATTATATTTTTGGACGACCGTGGAATCATCAAATTTGAGGGAGAAACTGTCAACTAAATTTTTGACCTGCATATTAAAACGTTGGATCGCCCGCGTGAGAGCTGACATCAAAAACAAAGTCAAGATCCACCATGACAATGCCCCAGCCACACAGCTTTCATGCTTGGCTTCGTACGGTTTTTTGTGTTTCCCCAAATGAAAAGAGAGCTGAAAGGAAAGCATTAGAGGTCCGTAGACAACATCTAAAAGCATGTTACAACATTCTTAAAAAACAGCCTTCCAGTCATGGCAGAAACGTCTCTGCGAGTGTTTTGAAGAATTTTAAGCATTTGTACCGATATGATCAATAAATCTGTTTTGTTCAGAAGATAAGCACTACTTTTGTATCAGAACTTCTATGTCTATACATACTTTGGTATTTATACAGGGTGATTCATTACTATTTGGAAATAATTTAACACTAGGATCCCGACCTCAAATTATGAAGATTTAACCCAAAACACCTAGATAAAATTATAGGGTGTTTTGTTTAAAAATTTAAAAACTATTTGTGCTCAGTATTTTAAAACTAATTGACGTATCCATTTCATATTTGGCAGGAAGTGTAGACACTGTACATCCTTCTAAATTACGTTAAACAAACATTTCTGTCTACCACCAGAGGCGTACGATAGGGGTAAGTGACCGGTTAATCGTCCCCAAATTTTACATCACTGGCGAAATAGAAATTTTAGTAGAATTTTTCGATTCTCCAATACTTTTTAAGTAAATAATGTACTCTTTCCTTATAACGATTAAGTCAATAGTTTTGGAGATATTTTAAGTTAAACATGAAGCTGTATATTTTGGTATGTAACTCGGTAATAACTAATATCGACGTTTTGAGCTAGTGGATTGCATTTAATACGCAAATTAAACTTTAATCCGTATTAACAATAAAGATACTAAAATTTATTGACAAAAATAAAATAGATCTTCTAACTTTAAAATAATTCAAAGTGATTTTAAAATATTATTAAAGCAAATAACTTGATTTCTATTTAAATTACAATCCGATAAGTCACATTTGATGGATAATTTTTCAATATTATTTGTTTCGTGTAGTTGGCTCTGAACTGAATTAATTCTTTTGATCTAGTGGGGTGCTTTCATTTTTTTTCAATTCAATGGTACAGCTTCATGTTTAACTTAAAATATCTCGAGAAATATTGACTTAATCGTTATGAGGAAAGAGTACATTATTTACTTAATAAATATTGGAGGATCGAAAAATTGTACTAAATTTTTATTCCACCAGTGGCGTAGAATTTGGGCACGATTAACCGGTTACTTACCCCTGTCGTACGTCTCTGATTTTAAACAGAAATGTTTGTTTAACATAATTTAGAAGGGTGTACAGTGTCAAATATGAAATAAATACGTCAATTAATTTTAAAATACTAAGCACAAATCTTTTTTAAATTTTTAAACAAAACACCCTGTAACTTAGTAATGAGCGACCTTTCATCTAGGTGTTTTGGGTTAAATCTTCATAATTAAAGGTCGGGATTCTAGTGTTAAATTATTTCCAAATAGTAATGAATCACCCTGTATAAGTATATTGTAGCTATTATATGAGATTCGGAATGTTTGTTGTGTTCAGTTAAAAAGTAATTTCCTGAGTTTGTTTGTCTCATGCTATTTGCATTGCAAAGTGTGTTCTACTGTTTGCGATTGATGTTTGTTGTATTTGGGTTTACTCTGCGATGTTCCTGAATAGACAAGTTGAAGTGTTGAGTACTTTCTTCTATGATTTCTTTGGACTTATGTAGCCCTATAATTCGGCGGGTGAGAGTTCAGCTTTTTACATCTTTGGTTTTGTTTCTTGGCATTCTGGAGTAGTAGTTTTTTTTAATTGACACATAACATACTAGTCATAGGATGATTGTTCGTTTAAGATTTTGAGTTTCAAATTCAACTAACTAATTCGTTATAGTAAGATGAGGTGCACGTCTTTATAACAATTTTCGTTACTAATCTGTAAAATTGCAGACCATCCGTAATACATACAAATATGCATCTTCTTCCAGAATGAGTAGATAGTAGGTAGGTATTAGATTACGTGAATTTTTTGTTTTAAGTTTTTACGTTTCCTGTGGTAGATAGTACAAAATAGCATATTATGTTTAGATGGGAAGTGGTAATTTATGATATTGGGTCTCTGCTTCCGGGTATGTGAGATTGTATTTTGTTTGTATCAATAAATGCTTATGCAAAAACTGGAAATTTAAAATATGACAATCAAATAAATTAAATTTAAAACCATGTGCATTTCTTGAAATGCTTTTAGCATTTGATAGGTATTGATTCATAAGAATTGACAAAATATTGTGTTTCTTTGGTAGAAACGTAGGAAAATGCTAACAATAATAAAATTTAATAAAAACTTTTTATGATGCGTCGCGATATTACTATACTTTTTGATGGTAGAATGAAAATTGACACCTAACAAAGTATTAAAAAAGCTTTAGATCGGTATTGCAAATGAAGGTTTGAAATCTAACGGATTTAGCTTGATGTAAATTTTTGTTCTTATTTTTCATGTTAGCACCGTTTAACCCTAAAATGAATATCCATTCGCACAATTTTATTCTCCTTAAATGTATACTTCTAGTAATTGATACTATATGATTTTCTTCTTTTTTTATTATAGTCTTGCCGGTCATGCTTCATATATGCAGAAACCGTTTTATGTACGATATCGTTAGCCGCTGGCCTGGGAAATTTATACAGATTACCACAAACTACATTAATTCGAGGAGGATTGCCTTTTCTAGTGGCCTACATTATATTGTCGTTATTTATTGGATTGCCTCTTTTATTCTTGGAGTTAGGATTAGGGCAATTAGCCCAGGAAGGGTTTATCAAAATATGGAGAGCAGTTCCACTTTTTAGAGGTGAGTTACATTTTTGTTATTTTTTTCATGAAGAACAAAGCTCATATTTCTGTGCGACGTAATCTTATTGAATTGATAAATGTTTACGCTAAAATAAAATCTTAAGTAGGATAAACAATTAACATTTAAAAGGTTCTACTCGGAAGTACGTAGAATGCCTAGATTAAAGTTAATAATCGTACGGTATTCAAACGGATTTTTCTGCTTAAGTGGAAGTCTCAGAATTGAGTAGTAGTTTCTATTTATCCAAGAAAATTATTATAATTTATAACGGTACAATTAAATTCGGATGCTTAGTTTCCTTATAAATTAAAGTCGACCGGAGACATTGTGAATCTTAGTTATTATTGTAAGATTATTATATAATAAAATAAATATTTACTTCCTATAACTATAAATAGGAAATAATAAACAAATAGAAAACGGTTCAAAAGCATCCAGAAGAAAATTTGATGACAGAGAAAGTTTTACAAAGACAACATCAGAGATGTTATGGTTTTCAGTGCTTAAATTTTTACTATTTCTGGTTTCTATTTTCATGATATTATTTACATTTTATGTTGTTAAAAAACTTTCTCTGGTGGTACGTTGCTCGAAATAGTCTTCACCTACTCGACAGCATCTGAATTATACGAATCTTCTACTGTTTATGTTAAAATTTTTCATAGTGGTACCTTGTAGTTTTTGAGGAACTAATTTTGGATGTTAACGTGATTTTCCAAACGTTATCAGTTGTAATTAAACTGGATTAGGTCGTTTTATAGCAAAATAAAATAATATCCTAATAATAATGTGAATAAACAAGTACGTCATAAAAAGTTTATTTGCACGAATTCCACATAATTAAGAGCGTGAATTTATACTTTCCACTGAAGGTATTACGAGCTATTATTTTTCAACACTTCATATACTTAACGAATTATTCTCCTTTAGAAAATTATTTGTTTCGTTTCAGGTTTGGCGTATGTAAAATTTGGAGCAATCGCTTTGTTAAGTTTGTATTATTCGGTATATATAGGACTATTTCTCTATTACTTAATATGGTTGGGAAGAAGTTCGTTACCGTTCGTCGAATGCGCCACTGTAAAAATTACTGAGGTAAGTACAACAATGAAAGATTTTTGTAAGCACTAATGTTAAGAAGCAATTTCATTTAATAATATTTTCTTTCTTTGTAATACACGAAGAGACGGGTAACATTTTGCTCTCTAGAGCAGAAAATCCTTCCAGCCTTAATCCATAAACTACCAATATAAATAATAAATCTTAGTATCTTTACTTTAGGGGGCAAAACGTTGCCAGAAATTAAAAACTAGAATTAGTTTGCTATATCACTTTCTTCTTTTAAAAGAAAAACTTAAGTTGGAACCACATGAAAAACTGTTTTATTATTGGTTTTTTGAAAAGAAGTTATTCTTGATAAAAAGTTCTGCATGGTTCAAAACTTAAAATGCAACCATCAGATATCAATTTTTTAAGTCGTATAGTTATGAGGTTTGTCAAAAAATATATGATGATTTTGCTCAAGAGTAAAGTACATATTATTTTTGTAATACAGAGGAATGTTATAATGAAAAGTTTTAAATTCAAAGTTATATCCAAATATGAAATTACAGCCCTTTAGCATGAAAATTCAGGTATGGCAATTACAAATACTTTGAATTTTAAAGTAGTCCGGTCCCTAAGAATGCTAGTCAAGTTCATACTTTCTGACAAAATCTGAAGATAAGAGATCAGAAAGGTGTTAAAAATAAACAATGATTTATTGTCCACTAACAGGGAGATTATACAAAACTATGTATTAATATGAAAATATTCAGATGAAAACTTGACCATTTAAGTGAATTGCTTTACGGAAATACAGAGCCGTTTGGCTATTCTCGACTTTCACTTTCCCACCAATGACAGCAGCAATTTTCGTATCATGGCAACTTGGCGTAAACCATCCGTGTTTCTTCTCAATTTTCTACGAATTCGTCATGTTAAAGTTCATGAAATTAGCTTTCAATTGATCAGTTTTTCATTACTTTCACACGAAAATAAGCACACAGTTTTCCACTTCTGTTACCTACGAAATCAATCTCATATAATCTTATACTAAAACTTGCAATTTCACTTTATTCAAATTTTGGCCCCGTATGAAATTACAGACATTTAGCATGAAAATTCAGATTTGTTAATTATCTACGTTTTACATTATACATATTTGCAGTTATAAATTTCAATGCTGAATTTATCCCTCTTATCTTCTAAAAATGTTGTAACCTTTCCATTTGTTAATGTTTTTGAACAATCTTGCAATTTAAATACGTAATGAATGCATAATAATTATTTTTTTAGAATTAGGAAAATCCATACAAAGAATATTTAGTAAACAAACATCACATATTTATACAAAAAAAAACATAATTTAATTTTAACTCAATCTGCTAAAGCTTCGACATATCCACATTCTCTTTGTAAACATTTTATTGTTGTTTTCGCAAACTCTTTTATTACTGTCCGTGTCACTCAGTGTCAAATATTTCATGTCGGTGCATCGTAGATTAGTTAAAAGTATGAAGCCAAAATAAGTTATGCGGAATGATTACTAAATAATCTCCAAACCTGAGTTTTCATGCTAAATGGCTGTAATTTCATATTCATAATATTAACTTTTTTTAAAAAAATCGATAGTAAAAATGATTTCCAACTTCAGTAGACACACTGTATACAATTTATTATATTTTCTACAATAAACTTTCGCTTTATTTTATAAACAATATATTGTTTTTTCCCATTCCCCAATATCAACATATTATAACTTTCTTCTTTCTTACCATTTCAATTTTATTGCGTTAATATAAAAATTCGATCTTGCACGAGTTCTTGGATGAATAAATTAAGTTCCGTGTTTCAGTAGTAATTTATGCAAAATAATTTCGTGCGAATTAAACTTTCAAAGAATGAAACTGTGAATAAAATTGTTAAAAAATATCATTAAATAAGCAGAAAGGTTTTACGCTGATCAGTCGAATATACCAGGAAGCTTAATTTTTTAACGCGGCGATCCTTAATTATATTTAATTTGAATTTATTATTACCGAGATGAACTCCTATTGAACGTAATTATCCTTAGTGCATGATTTATGTAACAGTACCGTTTTTTTTATAATGGTAGAGTAATAGAATTTAATCGGTTTGATACATTAGTGTACAAGGTGAGCGAAACTCAACATCAAAAAAAAAATAAGAGCATTTAAACAAATACGAAAATAATTTCTTTTCTTAAATAAGAAAGAGGAAGGTCAATTTTAAAGCAAATTTGCATTTTTTCAAAATTTGGAACCTTAGACGATGACGGCATCTAATTTTTTCCCGGAAACATAACCATTAATTATTCTGAACAAATTTTGTAGAGAAAAAAAGTTTACTAGGATCTCTCTATAAAAAGTTTTGTAAAAAATGGGTCGCGTTTTAAACCTTAGAAAAATAATCATTGCAAAACGAAATATTTCTTTTGTAATTAAATTATTTTTTTCCACGACATACGTTTCTTCTCTACAAATAGTGAAGAAAATTATTTTTCCCTCACTAGTGTGGACAAAAATGTCATGTTGCAAGAATGTCGCTTGGAACTTAATTAAACAATTTATTTTTGTTACACAAATAACTATTTTTATTCAGTCACTTTTGTTTAATTTAGTATCTTATATTTCGACTTTTAAACATTGTTACATACATACATATTTATTGGTTAGAATAACGCGGCTAGCAACGTTGCGCTATGACAGGTTGAGACCTTACCGAGACCACAGAATAAATAGGCGAGACTATTGTAACCCTCCGATTGTTGACTTTTGCTTTTACTTACGAAATTGTGACGAAATCCTGTAACAATAGTTACGTTTACAATTAAGAGTTTTTCTTTCATTTGGGTTGGTTGGTTTTTTGGGGAATGTCGTGGAAATGAAAATGTTGTGTCTAACACATGTGGGAAGCCTTTTTTCCACCTCGAGCTATTTTGTAAAACAGTAAATAATTTCTTTAAACGAACTCAAAGTCCTGAGGTCAAAACTAAATAATTTTTTTGAGAGTCTCAAGTTATACTAAAATATTTTTTTTAAATTAAATTATTACGATCCATTGCAAATATATTCCATATCGAGAAGCACAACTAATATATATATTTTGAGTACTGATTTTTCTCAACGACCTCTTCATTTGAAAAAACAAAAACTAATATGTGTATTTCATCATTTTTATCAAACCTGATAAAGTACTGACAAACGGTTCTCCTGTTCCTTTCTTAGAAATAATTTCTTATTGTTGTTCATATTTTCTTACATTCTCAATTTTCATCGTATATCTTTTGATGAAGTACTGTAACTGAGCCACGAATTCCTGCACTATGACGAAACTATAAAAAACATTTTTTTCATATTATTTGTTCTATTTCGCTGGTATTAATTCTAAATTGTTGTAGGCTAGTAGAACTCGGCAGGTATGATAATTAAAACCGTGCAAAAAAATTCTCTTTCCATATCGCCTACAATTCGAAAACGAAGCTATAACAATTGCGAAATCAATAAAAGTTTTAAATTTTAAATCAAAAAATAGCTATTTATGTATCAAGGCACTTAAGTTGGATATTTATAAAACTTTGCATATCTTGTTATTTATAATAGTGCAGATCTGACATAATCTATCAAGGCAAAATGGGCGTAAACCTAAATAGATTTTCGAAAATTTGGAATATTTAAAAACATATTTTTTTACACATTTTTTTTTCAAATAAAAGTGAGATTGTACCCAACTTTTGTTTAAACTAATTACTGAGAAATGACCATGACGTGACACTAATTGTTTTAACAATACTTCTACCAATATTAATTATACAAAAAAGTTATGAAAGAAAAGTTGTTGGAAATTTTATTGTCTATAACTTTTGTTTAAACTATTTTTTTCTAAAATCAATTTCAACTTGTTTTAAAAGGAAATGTGCACCTTTGTCCCAACGTAGGAACGGTTAGGTAGCAGGAAGCGTTCGTATTAATGGATTATCATTAATGTTAGATACATTTAACAATTGTTGACCGTTACTGAAATTTATGATTGGATTTTAAAATTGCTTCGCGGTACACTTTTTCTTCTTTCTTAAACGTTCACTTCCTAAAACGAATCTTTTTTTCACTTTTTTTATCAAAACTATTAAGTTGCGAGTTGCGAAGCGAGAAAAATATTTTATATCGCCGCACACTTTCGATACTCCTTAACGCTTGTTAGTATCAGAACGATGTGGAGTTTTATCTACAAAAATTTGTTTTGTATTTTAATAATTTATTTTATGTTTCAGACTGGGTACAAACCTAACGGAATACCAAGTCAAGCATGTTTACAGTAAGTATTATTTAATCCATCGAATAAACTCATTAAATTCCATTTTATTTAAGAAAAACTTTTTTGGAATCTGCGTTTATCAATCCCGAATGGTACGGAATTTATGTTGCAATTTTATTTGTAATATGGATTGTGTTGTTGACTTTGTAAGTACGAAATTTATATGAAAAACCAAATACCTACGTTAAACTACTCTTTTAGTGTAATTGGAAGAACGAAAGCGTACGCAAAATTTTTGATTATATTTGTGCTTCCTGTAATAGGATGCTTAACGGCATTGACTGTGAAAGCGGTCGAAGTAGAAGGAAAATTTAAAAGTTTAGAAAAATTTGTAACAGTTGATTGGTCGTTATTGAGTAGTGCCAACGTAAGTATTGATGTAGATGTGTTATTAAACGCAATTATAACAAAATATTTCAGGTGTGGTATTACGCAATAATCCAGGTGTTTTTCTCTACTACAATAGGGTTTGGACCCTTTGTCACAAATGCTGGAACAATTTTAAGTAAAGTAAATGCATTTTGGTAAGATTCCGATTATTTCTTTTTTAAAAGTCATAAATTGAAACGTTTTAGGGTTGCAGTCGGTTATACTGTCGTTAACTTATTTTTTGGAATTGCATCTGTGATATTATGTGTTATTCTCTCAGGGACAATACCTGTAGATACAACTACAACAGGTCAAATAGCCGAATTACATCTAGTATCTCTAATATACGATAGTGGGAGTGAGTTTGGAGGAAACGATGCCCAAATTTGGTCTATTGTTGTATTCTGCATGCTGGTATTATCTGGATTGATCAGTATGGTGTGTTAAATTTCATAGAGATTATTTCCGTAATTAATTTTAGTTTAATTATAGATAACCTTAATTTATACTGTATTGAAAGCTCTGCGAGTGGAAACAAAACAACGCTGGCCGTGGTGGCAAATCACATTGGTAGTTGCATTTGTTGGCTTTGTACTTAGTGCCCTGATTATTCTACCTTCAAAGTTTTCTGTTGTACATCTGTTAGACCATTATGTAGTGGGAAACTCTGTACTGCTTTGCACCGTTTTTGAAGTACTTGCAGTGGTTGCATTTTATGGTAATCAATTAAATAAGTTTTTGGCTAGATACCAGTAAATCCTTTTAATTATAGGATCAAAACGTATTCAATTAGATTTCGAATTTGTTTTGGGAAAAAGTCTTTCGAAACTTTGGATATTTTTTTGGTGGACAATACCGTCGATTCTTTCCGGCTTGTTCATATGGGCGCTATGCACGCTTCCCTTAACAAAAATTTGGGATAAAGACCCTATATGGCTGTACGGGACAGGGTGGGCTTTAGTATTTACTTCGTTAGTAGTTATCTTTGTTCTTGGCTGTTACCAAGTACAAAAACAGGATGAATACTACACTTTCAACGACGTAAGTGCATCGTTACTTTTAAGAATACTGCCTCCAATAGATTGTTTTTAGAAACTGGTGGCTGTTACGAAGCCGTTACGAAATTGGGGCCCGGTAGACCCAATAATGCGCTACACGTGGGTTCAATGGCACAGCAAAGCAAAAAATGGCGAACGCGATTTCACTTTAAAAAGAAGAGGTACGAAAGATTACACGCATTCTGTGAAAAAACGACGCGAACCTTGTGGAAAGACGTACGTATCAACTATCAGCAACGCATCAACTCTTTCAAGACAGTCTCCAGAATGCTATAGAAATGATCTTAATCAAAATAGTATAAAACCAAATTTTGCCCAACCTTTGCGAGTGTCAGTAAGCAATCCCTATAACAATCAAACTACGACAATACTTGTAAACAACGATAAACAATTTAATAGAACATTGCAAGTTACCTCCTTAATTAATAGTAATTTAAATTCTCCAGTCGAGAATGTATACGTAAACAACCATAATTCTTATCCTAATTATAAAACCAAAGTAAACGTAAATCAATCATCGGTTAATCCAAAAACTGAAATGCCAAACGAAAGTTCAACGTCCGAAGGATATGGGACGTTTAGAAAAGGTCCTTATTCTGTACCGCACGACAATAATGAACATATCTGTCACAGAAAATACAACGACCATGAACTTTCGACAGAATTGTAAATGTAGCCTGTACTTGATGTTTTAATTTTTAAATAGGTTTAATTAATTTTTTTTTACAAATATTGTAAATAAAATATTTTATGTATACAACACTTTGTCAAGTGTTTTAGTTTGATTGTAGAGATCTGATGTTGATGGAGAATGATAGTGTTTGTCCGTGCACCTATAGTGGTCCTACAACAGACATTCTTTACGCGCATTCTTAAGTGTCTGACGCGAAGCTAAATGACCATACGTAGCGATACACGATGTACTATAATAAAGTTATTATAATTTAGATATATTTCGCCCTAATCAAGCGGGCTGACTTTGTGTATCATGCATACACCAAACGTTTAAATTAGTACTACAAAAAATAACAAATGATTCGTTGACTAAAAAGGCCTTTGAGTTCAAGTAAACTCGATGTTTAATTGGTATCTTAAAAATGCAAGTCGCAATTCAATTTACTTTTCATACATTCACAAAAACGCGTTAGGAAGATAAAGGTAATTTCACCATGCAATTAGACAACACTTAAATTCTAAACTTATCTGCAGTATATCGGTGACAGCTTCACAAGAACGGATGTATATCATCACCAAATAAGACTTGATTAATAATCTGTTGTGATATCAGACAGCCTCGATAATAAACAAATATGTTCACTCTTTCAGAGAGAAATTCGGTGGAGGGAAGTTAATTTAAATCCTTTAGGTAAAAAGTTGGCGTTTTCCAAACGTTGCTGGCTTAAATGAGTCCCACAAAATAAAAACTTATACGGATATATCTAACAACTAAAGAAGCTCGTCCCATTGTCCAACCTGTACGACGGAAAATAAATATTTTATGGCCGGTTAAAAACAATGGTTATGTTATATTTTGAACAAGTTTTTAAGTATCACTTCTGTTTAAGTTGTGTTGGTGCAATCGGCCATTAGTCGCGTATAAATATCAACAAGGTCGTTTAAAGTAAGTTTGGTTGCCTGTAGCCAGGGGCTAATAATAGCAGAAAAACAAAAAGATACTACGATAAATAAAGTATCGTCACAGTTTGTTGGCGATCGGTATATTGAATCTCCACTGAAAGTTTCTTCTTGGTGGAAGATCGAAGTCTAGGTTTATTACCTCATACAGTCTATCTCGGCATTGGTAAACTGCATAAGTTTGTGCCGCGGACACTTACTGTTTACCCTTGAATAGGTTCGTGGGTAGATGCACACGTCTGCTCCAGTATTGACAAGAAATTTCAACTCAGACTTGTGGTCGGTGAAGACGGTGTGTGTTTCTGAGCGTTGATGGGCTCAGGCCGTTTTCTAGTTGGCTACTTTGCAAGGTTATAGTGGAACCAGCATGTGTCGCAGGGCTTTCCGTGTATTTGTGATCTTAGTTGCGTCACTTCTTTTGTCAAAGCCCTTGGTGATGTAGTCAAGCGTGTGAACCGGATTGCAGTTGAATTTAGGATTGCATCGGCTAAATTTACTAAGACAAGCAGTATTTTTGATACTGCTAAGTGTTGGAGGTGAAATGTTTGCAATCTACAAGTTCTTTTCCTTCTAATATTTTTTCCTTGTTAATGCCCATTCTTCGAATTAATCCGGCTTTGAGTTTCTTGTATAAACTTCTTTTAAAGATGGTGTGGTGAGCATATGTAAACGTACTTCGCTTGGATATCGACCCAGTTATCTTCCACATAGTCATTGTTCCGTCTGCTGTGATGCCGCTTATTGGAAACTGGTAAAATGGATATTAGGCGCCACCGTGGAACGGCCCCATGTGGGTCTTGATGTAGACGACGGCAGTTCTTCTTTGACGTTTAGAAGAGTGGTTGTCTATCCGCTCAGTGGCCGTACGGCATAAACAGGGACAGGCGTTGCCCTAGCGGTGGAAGAAAGACCTAATGCTGTTGTGTAGCCGTCTCTGTTAGTGGCAAGCTTTGCTGGAACCAATGTAGTTATCTGTAGGAGGTTGATGTACCACCATGAGGTGTGCGCTATGTAGCTCTTTCCCGCACGGCGATGGATATTCGCCCTGACCGTGTTATAAACCACTCCAGTTTAGAGCGTTGGCCCACTCCAGCCAATGAGTAAACCATGCTACAGTAACCCTTGATGTGCCCTGTGCTATTATTAAAGCTTCAGCTGAGAGTGATCGTCCCGGTCCGGTGCGATGATTTTATAAGCACGTCGGACAATCGGTTGGGGCTGTTCACGCGCGTGGTGGTAATTCATAAATTCGTTGTTCTATTCAGTATGGTGATTTCAGTATCGGCTAAATTTATATTTCACGATTTATTGCAAATAAGGATAATTAATGTTATTTATTCCAATAATTGAATTAAATCTCCTAATTGATTTTAGTTTTCTCAAAACTACGTCTGAGCAGGCCTTCTTATCGGAGAGTGGTAAATGGATGAATTAAAATTTCATGTACTTTTTAATTGTCGACGTTTCGGCCAGGACATAACTGACATTTATCAAGGCTAAAAAGAATTCGAGCCAAAATAACGAAAATTCAAATTGATACACCTCGTATACGTGGGACGTAATACTGAAAACTTTGAAGTACATAAGTTTCATAACATGTAAATTTGTAATAATAGCCTTTTATAGGTATCTAGGTCACATGGTCTTGTGAAATATATGCAGAGGCATAATGTTCTAAATATGCATTTCTGCCAAGGTGTCAAACACAAATCGTATAAGTTCCATAGTAAGGATGTAATATAGGTAGGTGTATAATACATGTAGTACGTGCAAGACCCGCATTCTTTTGTATTCTGTTCCAATGTGGCGTCCACAATAAACAACCGTTCACCTCACGACTTTTTTTCGCATCCACAACCAAATTGGCTTTAACATAATGCCAAAGTGGTGACCCGCGACGTCTGTCATAATCGGGCACGCTATGGAAGCCACATTTGAGTAGCACAGCCGCTAGCTGTCAACCAAAACGCCAATAAAACGCAATCTTTTCTTGCTTGCTTGACGCGGCGCCTAAACCGCTTCCACATACCGCAACATCCAATTACACGCACGGTATGGACACCGATCATAACGCCACCAATGCTGATGGAAGAGGAGCACGCATCCCGTACTCTTAACTTACCGCGATATAACGCATCTCATCGCTTTGGGCGATGGACAACGCTTCAAAGCCATTTCACCAACTCCATCGTCTAAATAATCAGCCCAACCAATAAGAAACCATCTCCACAATGAAATGTCATTGCTGCAATGTCTACCAATTAAATCTGCTGCATCTCAGACAACAACACTCCACTCATCCGTACTTAACGAGTGCATCACTGCTTAAGAAGTCCAACAAATCAACATTTTGTCTCGAATAGTCTTTTGTATTCAGTGTTCAATATGTGTCGTCCACAACAAACAACCGTTCACTTCACGGTCGTTTTTTGTCACCGCAACCAAGCCAACTTTAACATAAGCCCAAAGGGTCATTAAACTGTTCTTTGGTAATCAAACCGGATTACTACAGTTGTTCATATTGGCACGAGAATTTTCATCACCCTGTACATGCAATTCGAGTTTCCATTCATATCTGAGTTACTGTAACGTATCGACAATTGCCACAACAAATTAAGAACTAAAATATTGATATCATCTTGAGATATGAAGGATAACAATTTATGATTTTAATTTTTTTTTCAAAAAAATCGATATAACTAAAAACCAGTCATTTTTTGGGTATGGTATAGTAATTAAACTACACCTTAAATTTTACGTAGAATCTGAAAATAAAATAAAAAATAGCATGTTCTATTTGAAATAAGAAAGTTGACAGATACTTCCGGTAAAACCGGAAGTGATGTATGAACGAAAATATTTTGTATGGGTTCAGTGATGTCGAAAACAGGCGCAGCACTACTTTCAAATGAAAATGAATCAAATTAGTTCTCCATATACTTTTAATGCACGCTCGATGTGCCGGACCCTGTATAATTAATCAAGACACTGTAATCAATCACGAATTACTAGATACATTATAGCAAAGCAATCATAACCAAGTATAGGTAACTAAAACATTGACATACAAACTAGATACAGTGGGCGACCTATATATCCATACCGTTTTCGGGAAAAAAGCGATTACCTACAGGATAAGGCGTGTAGGGATCGTCTTTGAAAGATAATCGGAACTAATTTCACGCAAGTCACGCGTGAGTATTTACCCGTTCATCTATTGATCATATATGACTGAGACTTATGAAAAATAATTTTAGTTTATAGGGAAGGTCAATATATGCATTCGCGTGAAATTTCAGTAGTCTTATGAAAATTGAAAAATCAAATTGGATACACAGGGTGTCCCACGTAAGAGTAGACTCACTTAAGGAGATCTCAGAAATTGTAAAAGTTTCCCTAACTCATGCCCAACTTTAAGATAGTTTTGATGTTCAAAAAGAGTAGTATACGGATTTTGAGAAATCCCAATTTTAAACCGTTCAAATAAAGGATTTTAA
Source organism: Abscondita cerata (assembly GCA_030710515.1). Classification (NCBI taxonomy): domain Eukaryota; kingdom Metazoa; phylum Arthropoda; class Insecta; order Coleoptera; family Lampyridae; genus Abscondita; species Abscondita cerata. The sequence continues at coordinate 46,325 of JALBCR010000444.1, read as the reverse complement.
GAAAAAAGAAAAATGTTTTCCTATTTTTTTTTGTCAAATCAGATACATTTTGGATTTAATATGCACTTCTGAGATGAGCAACTCCCATTTAGAGATACTTTTATCCCATTTAACCATAGGTATTTGTACCTCTTACGTTTTCTATGATGGTAATGGTCAGTCTAGTTAGGTGGACATTACAAATATGTTAACTTTTCTGAAAGAATATGTTTTTGACACATATTCAATTGTCTTGGTTTAAAAATGTGAAAGTACAAGTTTATGATCCTAATGCACAAAAGTATAACAGTATTTTCACATGATTAAGACCAAATAAATCAATAAAAATATAAATGTAGTAGCAAACAGTGGTGATGATAATATATTTAGAAACTTAATAAAATAAATTTTTTTAAAAAGTACTTATTGCAAAATAAAAAAAGTTAAAACTTTCTTATGCTTCTATACTAAAACAATAATCCCAAGCTTTTGCATTCACTTGCTTTAACATAGTTTTTAAAGATGTTCCCGGGCCGCATTCAAAAGTACGAGGAAAATATGAATCAGAATCTCGTTCATATACAGTGTGCAGCAATTGTTCCCACTTGATCGGTTTCACAATCTGAAAAATGAAAATTGCAATTATATGGTGTAAGCATGGCATAAAGTGTAATACTTGTTTTGGCAATTGCTTTCTAATATGTTCAGCATCTCTATAAATTTTTCCGTCAACATTAGAATAAACACTAATAACAGGATCCGATATTTCGGATTTAGCCAAAGCGTTTATGAAAGGTTTCAAGGCGGGTTCCATTAGATTAGTGTGAAAAGCACCACTGACTGGTATTCTCTTGATCCTTTTCAAGTTAAATTCTTTGTAATTTCTCTCTAAAAATTCGAGCGCCTAAAATTTTGTTTTTCAAGGACAATTATGATTAGGATAATTGTAATTACCTCGGCACTTCCAGAAATAACTTTGCAATGTGGATAAATGTAGCTAGCAATTGAACATGTAGGATTTTCTGCACCTCTCTCAAGTGCCCACTCACGAGCTTTCAATAATCCATAATTTAATTTTGAGTCAGGTCCGTATAGAACTGTCGCCATTCCACCTCGATAAACGTCGCTTGCTAATTGCATAGCTTCACCCCGAATTTGAACTAGTTTAAGTGCTGTAATGCAATAATTATGTTTAAAAAACACACTGAATGTTTATAAAAATTATAATGAATGACTACCTCTTTCAAATCCTAAAGCACCTGCAAAAACTAAAGCTGTAATTTCTCCTAAACTAAAACCGGCAGTGGCTACACAATTCTCGATAACATTCGGCCTCTCCTCCTTCAATTTCTCTGTAGCAGCAAGAGAAGTCACTAAAACCGCTGGCTGACAATATTTAGTTTGATCTAACTTTTGTTTTGGACCTTCCAAACACAGTTTCAACAAATCGTACTTCAAAATGTAACTTGCCAGATCATATAAATCTCTGACCATAGGAAACTTTAACAAATCTTTACCCATACCAACAAATTGACTACCTTGTCCAGGAAACATTATAATACTCGCTTCTCTAGGGTCTTCTCTAACTTTTTTAAAGAAATCCCCTTGTTTACGAATTTTAGTGCCTTCTAAGTAAGGTAAGGTTGCCCATTGTTGAATCTGACTTGTTCGGACATCTTCAAATGACGCCGCATCCTCTAGCAATATTTTTAACGGCGATTCCTTTTTTTTTTCGTCGTTATTTAGTTGACTACTAACACGAAGAGTTCTAGAGTTTTGTTGACAAATATTTGAGAAAGTCTCTTGGTCAACATTTTCAAGTTTAAAATCCCGCCAATTAATAGTTGGGAAATTTATTTTGGTACCACCCAACGAGCTTTGTTACTTTTTTATTACATAATAAATAAATCGCGTTAATTATATTCAAAGCGCTTAAACGTTCAATACAAAAGTAAGTCTTTACCAATTAATTAGTGTCAAAATGATTCAGGATGCGGGAGATCTTCCCTTTATTTTTGCAACTGCTTTAAGGTTATGTTACTGTCATTTAAGACCGATCCGCATTGTTAGTATTCAAGATTTTCCGGTCTTTGAACCGTATACAAGTCATACGCTAAATATTTGGATTCGTATTTCAAATCAAAATATGAAATTTTTATCAACAAAGATGTTTGCAGATTAAATATATTTAAAAATGTAATTTTCGCTCGTTGCAGTTTACGCCCAATAGATGGCCATTTAAATTGGAAAGCCCGCCAATTATGAATTCAAATTTTGAAGAAGAAGATGATTTGTTCTATTTCGAATCGGACCATCTAGCCCTGAAAGGAAATAAGGACTACAGCGAAGTGTTAAAGACTATATTTATTTTAGATTCGCAAAGGATCAAAGCAATTAAGGTTGATTTATAAGTTTTTTTTTCAAAATATTCAACAAGAATCAGATTTCTTTACGCGAAGGAGAAATCACAAAATAGATATTAACATGTTGATTATTTATAATTGTCTTGACTAGTCCGACAAAGAGTATGTGGAACGAAGTTGCAGAGGACACACTCTTTCTTTTTTAAGTGTTTTCCAAATTTATATACAAGTTGATTGTAAATTTAGGGTCACTTGATTTACTCTTTTATTATCCATGACAGACAAAAAGTTTATTAAGAAAAGTTTTACTAGTATACAAGATGAGTATTTTCCAAACTTTGCACAAAATGGCTGACTTCCGGTTTAGGCGGAAATGACATCAACTTTATTTTTTTAAATGAATTATGTAGTATTTTTTCGGCTAAAGTCATTCTTTGATAAATTCTGTTTAAAAAGCTATAACACATGTATAACGCTAAAGTTACTAATAAATTAGTTATTTATTACTCAAAATCTAAAGAGATGCTTTCGATTGGTACAATTAATCTTAGTAGGCTTCGAAAACTAATGTGCACAAAGGTCAGAATACGTATACAACAAAATGGGGGGCACTTTGAACATTTGTAAAACTAGTTTTTTTTTGTTGTTTGGTTAGAGATATTTATAAGTTATTTATATTAGCTGCTTTCTGTTTTCATAAGTTGCAAAATATTAATTTGATGATCGACTGCTGTTAAATTTTGATTTCGTGATTCGTGACTTTAAACGCTATACCTGTTTTATAGTTTTTAAAGACTACTAACAATCGTATTCTGAATGTTGTGCACATTAGTTTACACAGCCTCCTAAAATTAATTGTACCACCGAAAGCATCTCTTTAGAATTTGAGTAATAAAGCTAATTTATTAGTAACTTTAGCGCTATACTTTAAGGAGAATTTTCTTAAAGAATCACTTTAGCCTAAAAAATACTACATGATTCATTTAAACAAATATAATTTCCGCTTAAACCGGAAGTCAGCCATTCTGCGCAGAGCTTGGAAAATACTCATCTTGTATACTTGTAAAACTTTTCTTGTATAATAATAAAAAAGTTATTCTTGATAAAAAGTTCTGCATGGTCCAAAACTTAAAATGCTCCTCATTCTTATTTATTAGGTATTTTAATTTATCATCCATTATTCTTAATTTTTCGGCTACATTCTGTAATATATTTTGTATCCTCCACATTTCACCGCCCTGTTTGTTTTCTAATTGCATTTTTAATCTGCTCCTTTACTTTTTTTATTGTTGCTTCTGCGAGATTTAGGTTTGTTTATCTAAAGTACATTCACTTTCAATACGAACCGGAGATCAACAAATGCATTTGAATTTGACGTGAACAGGGTAGCAACATAAGCATGAAGTAACATTATTGTGATTGTAAAAAAAATATTTCCGTGTCGTGCTCGACATTGTCACCTGCTCGACTGCCTACACGGGACACTGCACTGTACTACCAACCTCAGCTTCGCCTTAAATTGTTAATTTTTGCTCAGTACATATGTGATCATTTAAACTTTCTAGTGTATCGTGTGTTCCCTATCCAAACGTTGTAGAAATGAAATGTGCCTCCAAGGTGTTGGAATTGTATTTGTTCTTATCAGTATTTATTGTATGCAATATTACTTCTTTCAGCTATTTTACTCGTGAATTCGTGTACTTCTTACGACTTTTTTCATTTTGTCAATGTTGGTACCTACTTTTGTGCCTTATTGTCTCCTAGGAATTGTCTATAATGCCAGGTTTTCTTGTACATTTGTTATGGTCATCATAGGTGTGATACACTCTGGACGAACTGAATGACCGAAGTCATTCACTATCTCCATTACCTCATCAAATAACTTCGGTACGATGCTTTCTATTGGATCTGCTAATAAAGCGCACAATTCACGGTGGAACGTGGCAACCACGTTCGTCCAAATATCAGACTGGCTTAAAAACTTGGTTGGGTTATGTTTGTGTTTGGTTGCAGTTCACTTGCGTGGTAAATGATAGCAACTGGGGCGAAATTATTGCCGAATATTTTAAATCTTCAAGCGATCGTCCAGTGTCAGATATACCTCAAAGTCATAATTAATCGTTCTTTGGCAGTAACTACATTCTCTATCATTGTGTTCTACTAGTTAGTACATAGATTTTCGAAATTTTAAAACATATAGAGAAATATTCATTTTACAAATTTTTGCTGCAAAAAAAAGTTGTTTGTGATTTAATTATACATAACTTATCTTAAAGGGAACGTGGGGGCGCGGTACCTCGTTTTGACGATGTTAGACGTTTATTATATTTTTCGAGCAAAATGTTTTTCGCCGAACACTTTTGACACTCTTTTACACGAGTTTGTTTTTATCAGAACGATGTGGAATTCTGCGCAAAAAGCTTGTTTTATCTCTGTTGCGTTTGTCCGCAGAACTAGCTGAGGTACCTCTTTCAAGTCACCTCAGGTGAGGATGACTTTCAACTTACGTAATCATAATTTCTTAACAATTTGTATGTTAAAAAACTTCAGTGCGTGCTTCTGTAACCCAACTAAAATGAAGTTTATTCCTTTTGAGACTTCTGTTCGTTGTTCTTTGAAAACGGCCGTAAAATGAACGATTCACCTGTTAGTTTTCTTGCCATCTTGCTTTTAAACATGGTAACCGCACATTATGTATCACGGGAGCTCTTGACCTGAGCACTAGAGATGTTCTTATTTATTTATATTTTCTGAGAAATGAAAAGTGGCCACTGTGTTTGGCGATGAATAAGTAGGACTGGTTTACTTCGTTCTTAGACGATCTTTGGGGCCTGCCCTCTTCCTTCTGCCTATAGGGCTCCTTTTCATCACCATCTTTATCTATCTATTACCTTCACCCCTTCTTATGTGCCCACACCATTTTAACGTCTTCTCTTCTATGATTGTACATGCACTCCTTTCGACACTTATTATGTTCCTTATTTTTTCATCTTTAACTGTGTATAGGCGTTTAGCTTACGACAATTTCTACCGTAATAATCTTTGCTTTGTTTTTCTTGTTTATTTCTGCCCCATTCATTATTGTTTTATAAATTCGTGTTTGTCCCAAAATGTGGTAGTCGGTTGTCTTATTCAAGTCTTCTTTTTATTTCTCCTTTTGTTGCCCTTTGTACCTCTTCTCTTTGTTTTGAGTTTCGGGCTGTGCTTTGTCAATTCCTAATCTTCTGTTCTGATTTATGAAGAACTGATAAAAACTTGAAGTCAGTTTGTACTTCACAACTTTTGTTTAAACTATTTTTTGATCCGATAAGTAATTACTGAGATGTGATCATCATGTGATACTAATTGTTTTAACAATATCTCCACCAATATTAATTATACAATAAAAGTTATGAAAGAGTAAAAGTTGTTAGAAATTTTATTGTCTGTAATTTTTGTTCAAACTATTTTTTCTTCTTTCTTAAAAGTTGATTTTTTTCTAGAACGAATCTCACTTTTCACATTTTCTATCAAAATTATTAAATTGCGAGATACGACCCTGTGTTTGACGTTTATTAGAGATTTTATATCGCCGCACACTTTAGACATTCCATTACCCGTTTGTTAGTATTAGAATGACGTGGAGTTCTGCGCAAAACGCTTGTTTCTTTGCTAACACTCTTACCCCTGCTTTTGGTCTTTGTTTCTTTTTAAAACGCCACTGAACATACTAGCTAGTTTTAAACACAATGCAGATGTCCCATACACCTTCAATCTTTTTACCCACAAGAAACCGTCTGAAATATATTCAATTTTTATAGGATTACGATAGTGTAGCCGAATTACACAAAGACGCACTTAAAGATCCGCTCGCTTTTATACAAAAACTAAAAGAGGGTAAAGATTTGGGCGTACCAAAATTACAAATAATTGCCGACGTTCCTAACATACAATGGTCAAAGTTTAAGACGAATCTTCCCGAAGACGGATTAAAGTTTGTCAACGAAAAATTCAATAACCAGTCGGAAAATTTAAGTCTCATAGGTGAAGAGAAAAAACTTCGAGATCAAGCGGATACTCATAATAAGGTATATACTAAATTTATTGTTTTTGTAAGAACGACTGAGTTTGTTCTTTTTAGCCATGGACTACGGAAGAACAGAGACGATTGGAAGAATTATTAGTTATTTATCCACCCGAACCGATAGAGTTCCGAAGATTTAAAAAAATTGCCGCCGCCTTAGGTAAGTTTTCAATTTTAAGTTTTCTAATTTGGCACGTAAGATTAATTCCATTTAACCCAGACTGGGTTCTTCAGATGTCCAATAGTATTTTGAATAGTGGTCAATTTTTGTGTTCCAGGGAATCGTACGGTTAAACAAGTATCGAGCAGAGTACAGAAGTATTTTCTTAAATTGTACAAGGCTGGTTTGCCTATACCTGGACGCATCCCTAAGTACGCTGAAAGGACTAAGGTTTTTTTTGCAATACACAAAAAACTTACGAATAACTTTAGAATATTATAGAAGTCCAAGTTACACACCCACCAAAGATACAACCATTACCTATTCAAACCTACTACCTTTTTTCCTCAATTGGATATTCCAGTTACAATGAATGAATCTGAACCAATTCCGGGGCCAAGCGCAATTAGTACAAGTAATCCTAACTTATTAAATTATCTTATTCCTCAACCTTCAGATAATGTCGAGAATGAACAAATTCTTACTGATGAACCATCAAACGATATCGATATTCAACTAAACATATTGCGTAGAGTTAAGTACGAAAAACAACAGGACAATTTTTTGCAATCAAATTATCAACATTTTGGATATAAGGTAAGTGATAATATTGATCTTATTTTATATATTAATTGTACCCTCGCGAAATTGTTAGTGCGATTATTGTACCGAGGAACCAATTACCGGTACTAGATGGCATTGTAAAACGTGCAAAGACGACGCAGTGGATTTTTGTAGCGATTGCGTTATTGCCCAAATGTATTCCGGAAAAGCTCATCCGTTATCTCATAAACTACATGTTATTAGAGGCAATGCTAGCGAAAATATTGTTTACCAAAGTGATAATTCATCTAATGGATCAGTGTCTGGAAGTGCCTTTGATAGTTCTAATAAAAACTTTGGCAGTAGCAATAACAGCAGTGAGATCGATAGTCAAGATCTTGACCATATGGATATAAATGAAGAACAGATGGACTTGGACGATTACGTTGATAAAGAGACTAAGACTGAAGACTTCGAAAGTGAAACATATTCACATCTGCAAAAAGAATATGATCGTTTTCAAAATGATAACGTACTTGACGACGAACGCATGGACGCTGTTAATAAAGAGTCGTCCAGAGATCTTGATTACAATCACGACTCATTATCGAACGATTTAACTACTGATACGCAAAACGTTTGTTATAAATATTTACACTCCAATTTACTACTAGATAGTACTTAAACAAATTGTTTGATTCTGAATTGCTTATTTTTGTAAGTTGGATCTGTGTCTTGTTCAAATATAATTTATTATTTGCATTCAAAGGTTTGTTATTAAGGAAATCAGTTTGGAATACTTGTACCAATCATAATAATATGACACCGAATGAAAGTATAATTGTCTTTTGTACAGCTGCGGTCTAGGAAAATGATCAGTTTTGGGCACAATTCGCCGTAACAGTTACTGTCCAAACACAATGCTTGATTACATCTTAGTTATTCTTACAGGTTTTATGGTCTTATTCAATTGTCATTTAATTAATGAGTTTTTGTCATTGCCCAATAACATTACGGGTTAAGCGTATTTTAGTTTGAATATATATTCTCTTTATTTATTATTATATTATACTTGTAGAGACATACTGTTAGGCGTTGGATTGCGCGATGTGAACTAGGAGAGTTACGTACTGTTCGTCCTGGAAGGGTTCATGTAACCACTGAGGCTGAAGATGATCCGATTCGCAAAAATGCTAATGAACTGAGATTTGTTTCGTCAGTTCACATAAAAGAAAATCTAGTGGTATAGTGTAAAAACCATCCGACGTCGGCTTCATGAGAGCAGTATGCATAATCGGCGACCGGCCAGAAAAATTCTAACTCCTGACTATGCCGCTCCACGATTAGCATTTTGCCAACAAAATGTCGACAGAAACTGGTTAAATGTTATATCCTAAAAAGCCCCCATCTAATTATGGCGATCAAATGGAAAACGTTCTTCCAAATAAAACCAGCGGATGAATGAACGCAGCACTTTGGGGTTGGATGTGTAAGGATGCTCCACGTGTATAAGAAGATATATTGTTACCGACCGTAGGGGCAACATTTCCCGAAGCAGAAATTATTTTGGTGCAGCTAAATCGCTCGACTTAAATCCAATTGAAAATCTGTGGGCAGCCATGGTAAAAAGTTGGAACGACGTGGGCTTCAATGGAGTAAGAGGCAGAAGTTTACAAGAACTAACAGAGCATGTCACGACAACGATTAAAACAGTTTAAATAAGCCATTGTAAGTGTACAGAAATTTACCTGAGAATATAAAAGAAGATCATAAAAGCTATAATGGTAGATAAGACACCATCAAGCTTTGTGTTTAGACGGTAACTGTTAGGGCGGATTGCCCCCCAAAACTGATCATTTTCATAGACTCTAACTGTACCAATGATAATAATATGACGCCTAATAAAAATACATATTATTCTCTTTTGTGCACGAAAGAAAAAAATGAGCACAATATTAAGTAAATTTTATATAAATCATAATTACATTATTAAAAAAACGCATAATTAAATTAGTTTGTACCGCAGATGTATATTATCGACATTTAAAACATATTAATTTAATCTTCGTGAGTTTGCCCTGGTACAACTTCCATGAGAACCTGGATGAAGTATGTGATATTGTCTAAAAATGAACGTAGCGTTTATAATTTTTTGAAAGAAATGCGATAGTATAGTACCCATCATTTTAGGTCTATGCCTTTTGTACACGAACCAATAATAAACGAACACTCCGATTACCATAAATCCAATTGCGAACAGGTATTTCGGACTGGGATCTGTTATCATAGGAATTACAGCTAAAAATATTGCAACTAGCATCACGAATGCGACAATCAAAGTTGGTACCTGAAAATAATTATTGTTTAAGAAGACAATCAATTTTTTAGCGATATTTACTCGAAACGGTCGATTCGCATTTTTTTTCGTTTTTCTTAAAATAAGTAAGGAAATCATAGCCACTCCATAACCTACCCAAATGAGAAAACTTGCGAAATCAATTAATTCTTCTATGTTTCCAATAATTATATAACCAAAAGCCAATAATCCCTGTCACAACAATAACTTATTGAGTGAGCATTATATAATATATTGTAACATACTTGCATAAGTACCGCTGGTACAGGTGTTAATCGTCTACAATGGATGTATGAGAAACTTTCAACCATATGCCCATCTTGGCCAGCCACAAAGCATATTCTAAAAAACGATTTGATTAGATGCGTTCTCAAGGATTTGGTTTTAGCACTTACCTGGTGACACTAAATTGAATACTTAACGCGCAACCGAAAGTTGCACAACATACACCGAATGGAATCAAAAATTGCACAGGACCCAATACTCTTTCGCCAAAAAGAACTGCTACTGCAGTACCCGAGGTCATTTCGGGAATGGTTAAGGCAGTCATGTATGATATATTCATGAACACATACAGCACCGTTACTAATGGTACGCTTACTAAAATGCTTCTTAAAATATTTCTGTAAAAAACTTAAATACAAGAAGTCTGGTTAAGAGATGATTCAATAAATACTTTTCTGGGGCTTTTATTTCTTCTGTAACAGTCGTAACAGCGTTCCTAAAATAAATAATTAATGTTGATAATAAAAATTATTTAGTTGTAGGTAGGTACCATCCGTCATATGCCCATAACCCGCTATAAAATGCTAATGCTATGCTCTTAGGTGTTAAGTTCGTTCCTTCAAATCCTTTATTCAGGTTTTCCAAATTTCCTACAAAATTTGTCTCAAAATTACACTTGCTAGAAAGTATATGAAAGTTTCTACCTTTACAAAGTTCGTAAATTCCGCCCAATATGACGATGACACAAACAACAACTTTAAATGAACTGAAAATATTTTGTATTTTAACGAACAATTTTACACTCGTGATATTAATGTAAGTGATTATTCCTAAAATTATAAAAGTTTACCCCGGCTGTTAATACTTTTCTTAATCCAACCTAATACCACTAATGCCAATAATTTTTGAATTTATCTCGAACTTCAGGATTGCATAGGTTTAACGCATCAAAGAGAGGTTGACAAACGTACTCTGCAAATGTTAACGTTATAACGGCTACTTCCGCGGGTCTAAGTGCTATAACGTACACCCATGAACATAAAAATGCCGGCAGTTTTCCCCAGAATTTGTGTAACGGACCGAAGGAATCCATATAGAACGCGTATTCAGCACCAGATCTAGGTACCACCGTACCTAATTCTGCGAATGTTAACGCACCTGAAAGTTTGAATTTAAAAAGTCGGATCAATTAAAAATAGATCTAAACATAGTTAAGCCACTCCCTACAAAATATTAAAACTAATATTATGCGATTAATGTTTGCTTATTATTGCATCTTGTAAACTGGTCTCTTCGTGCATTGGTTGAAATTATTACAAATTAGTGAAGAATTTAACTCTTTCTATTCCCTGAATACATATACCTAATAAGGATATAACCACTAATTATCCACACAAGTATGCACATTCCAACTGATCCAGAATGTTCCAGAGCTGTCGACGAAGACACGAAAATTCCAGATCCTATCATTACCCCCAAAATCATATTAACTGCACCGAAAAGACCCATTTCTCGTTTTAATTCAACCGTTTTTGTGTCTTCCATCTTGGTTTTCTTCATTTTTTCTGAAACAAAATTTGCTACTTAACTTGTAATTTACAACAACACACTGCTCCAATTTGGTTGCGCAAGATATTATTGCCTGATGATTATTTCATTAGTGAATCTTGAATCTATTCAGTTAACAGTGATTTCAACTATTTCAAGGTAAGAACTTGTAGTACAATGAAATGCGCGTGATTCATTTAGTTATGCATCTAACATTGCTATTAACACACAACTTATTTAAATTATTACTTCATTTATTATTTTTTTATTGCAAAATATTGGTACTAAAACAACAAAACTGGTTTAAATATAATAAACAAACATACCGCAAGATCACTGTACTCGAGAATACAGGAAAAGGTGCTAAATATTTATGAATATATATTTGTGCGACGCAATTTTAAAATAAATGATTTGTACTAACTTTAGGTCAAAAATCGAAAACGAATTAGGTGGAAAGTTTAAATTTGTATTCAAAATTCATATCTTTACTACAATTTCTGTTTTTGATTGTGTGAACTGAACGTATTTAACCAAAGTTATAGGTAGGTCACAAGACTACTGCACATTAAAACAATTGCTTTGTATTGAAAAAAATGTAATTTACTCAAAAACAGCTTTAATTTCAATTTTTTAATTAATTTAATTGAAAGGCAAATTATTTAATTTGGATATAAATAGTTTGAACCCTTATTGTCTAAGAAGAAAAAAAATTAATGTGTCTATTGTCTTAAGAAAGTTACGAAAAGAAATTTCACGTGTTTGCAAAATTTTCATTAGACGAAGGTAATCAATGATGATGAAATAATTTAATGTGGGACGCGTAAAAGAAAAGCAAAAAGGAACAATACATTAATGCTGATTAATAAATAAAGCACTAACCATCATTTAGTGTTGCTAAATTAAAAACATCTTTATGCGACATAACTTCTTTGTGTATCAATGACAATTACTAGTTTGATTAGAAAATACTTAGTTCCGTTTTTAATTTTTATCAAAAAGTAAATAATGACTTCGATAGTTTTATATCAACATTCTGTTGACAATACACATATGAAAGTTTTTATCTGCATTTACTGATTTGTTTGAACTTGGTGATATTAGGTGTGGATGTTCATCCAAATTGTCGCATCACATATCATGTGCATCACCTGCGTTTGTACTGACATGCATTAAAACCATATTTTGTTTACATTAATCTTAACGCGTTGCCTTATACTTATACTTTATCGCAAGGGATAGATAATTGCAAACCATATTTAGTAATGCACTTGCAACACAGAAATTGATTTGAACAAAATTGTATGTGGGTGAAATTCGCCCACTCGGTCAACATTAATTCAATAAATAAACATACCATAATTTGCTTTTAAAGATAAGAAAATAGTTTTTGTAAATTTTTCCATGTGCAACGTTCTGTACGGAAACACATATACAGGGTTTTCAAACTTAAGTCGGCACTATTGCTGACTTCGTTATTATTAGAGCTACATGGTCGGTTGAATAAGCATTTGTTTTTCTCATCACTATGGTGAAAACATAATAAAAATCGAACATCGCGTTCGCGAGTTATATCAAATTGTTCCATTTTTGCAAATGGGACACCCTGTATACAATATTCTCAATTGATAGGAAATTGAATACTGAAGAAAAAGTGTTCCATTATTTTTATCCTAAAGTCAAAAATGGCAGAGCTAAAGTCAAAAATGACAGAGCTATTGATGATTTTTCAAATTGGTCAACGTAGCTGTGTTAGTTATAACTTTGCCTTACTATAAAGTGGAAAGTAGGAGGAATATCAGAACCGCTGGTGGTCGAGTAGTAATGCCAACGTAGTCAAATTTACTAGTCGGAAAACTGTTGGTCGAGGCGGTTCGAATCTTGGTCACGGCAGACAAAAAAATTATTTTGTGATCACGGTGGCTATATCCAGCAGAAGTGGTAAATGAAATGAAGAAAGAGGAATATTCATAAAGCAAAAGGATACTGTTTATTTTAATTTATTCTGTAAACATTAAAAAGAAACATTCAAATTATATGCTCAAAAACATCACATTCCATCATATCACATTTTTCTGTATGCGTGGAAGGCATTTTTCCTCAAAAAACACAAACTGTAAACTGTTTACCAGTGAAACTTCAATTTGACATTTTAATCCTGATGACATTTATACAACAAACGATTGTAGTTTATAAAATCACAACCACTTTAAACTTATTTGAAAAATCATCAATAGCTCTGTAATTTTTGACTTTAGGATAAAAAATAATGGGACACTTTTTGCACAGTAGGTATTCAATTTCCTATCTATTGAGGATATTGTATCCCATTTGAAAAAATGTAACAATTTCACATAACTCGCGAACGCGATGTTTGATTTTTATTCTGTTTTCACCATAGTGATGAGAGAAACAAATGCTACTAGTTTGCCAACCGACCCTGTAGCTCTAATAATAATAAAGTTAGCAATAGTGCCGACCTAACTTTGAATACCCTGTATATACGAATCTTTGTTTTGTGCACATACAGGACACATCACATTTAGAATGCTATGAGTGTTATTCCTCTACTTTTGAAATAAAAACTAAAACAAAGGTTTCGTGCAGAACTTCACATCGTTTTGATCCTAACAAGCGTGTGAAAGAGTCAACAGGGTCGCAACTCGCAATTTAGTAATTTTGATAGAAAAAGTGGAAAGTGAGATTCATTGTAGGAAAAAATTAACTTTACGAAAGAAGAAAAATGTTAAAATCCAATTATAAATTTCAGTAACGGCAAAAAATTGTTAAATGTATCTAACTGGTAAGCCATTAATACGAACGCTTTCTGCTACCTACTACCATTTCTACGTCGGGACAAAACGTTCTTTTTAAGAATTGTAAGACTTGTAAAAGAGAAACTGAAAATTGCGTTTTAGAAAAAATAGTTCAAACAAAAGTTATAGAGAATAAAATATTCAACCTTTTTTTTCATAACTTTTTTTGTATAATTAATATTGGTGAAGGTATTGTTAAAACAATGTCATGTGATAGTTATATCTCGGTAATTACTTATCCGATCAAACAAAAATTATATATAATTAATTTAAAAACAACTTTTATTTGAAGAAAAAATGTGTAAAATGAATATTTTGGAAACATTCTAAGATTTCGAAAATCTATGAAGGTTAACGGCAATTTTGGCTTGATAGATTATGGCCCAAAATTGTAATCATATCTGCACTATTATAAATAAGACCTATATATAAAGTTTTATAAAAATATGACCGGTGGTTTTCCTAATACCTTGATTACATACTAACTGACGACCGCATAGTGGGCCAAACTTCGAAATGCTGGTCAAAAGTAAAAAAAAATATTAGATAGGGATTTTGGACGTTACTAGTTCAATCGGTATTTGAACCGTTGAATTCCGAAGGTAATAATCATTTAAGTCGTACGCTTGGCTAGTTTAAACTTGGACGTGGGCGATATCTGCGTGACGAAATAGTTATTTTCCTAACAAGTGTCAAAAGTAGCAAATATCGTGCGAGTGTTGATAGCGAAACGAGTGCGAAGCGTAGCGTAGCACGAGTGGTTCTAAACACGAGCACAGATATCTGCACTGACTCATAAGTAAGGAACACTATTTTTTAGACAAAATTACGTTCGTACTCGTCGAGAGTTAAGAAAAACAACTTCGCAACTCCAGTGTGGTAACTTTTGCTTCTTACAAAACTAAGGGCAGTGTTAATTGAATATTATATTCATCGCTACTGCTCGACATTTTTAATAATTTTAAGGTTTTAAAGGCGAAAACAATTTTAGTTTTTATTTTACTGTGTTTCAAATAAATAACGTGTCAAATTCGGTAGACGTTCACCTACTTGATTTTTTGAATTAAGTGGTAAAAAATTGATGCGAAGGTCGTTGCTAAGCGTAACTAAGACGATATGACTAAGACTATTAACTTTTGAGTTTTATCACAACAGTTTTGAAAGAGTTATGATATTTTGCATTTTCGGACACAACTTTGTGTTGTGATATGGTTACTTTCGAGAGTAGTCGTCTAAAAATATATTTTTATGACCTTTGTGTCTTCTTGAATAGAAAGGCGTGGTCGATAGAATTTTATCGCACAAAATGGAATCTACTCTGAGAGTAATTTTTTTTGATTTGAGGAGAAAATTTCCTGCAATTTTATACTATCGAGTTGTATTGAGCATGAAAATTCCACGAACAAAAGTTTTGGAAGTTTTAACGCGTAAAAATTTCCGACAAATTCAACCGTGGATTGGTCCATTATGACAAAATTAATGAATCTGATTGGTCGAGAAAATGTGTGTGGAATTTTCATCAACAATTTGTTTTTAAACTGAAAAATAACAATGTGCACCATCAGGTTCGGTCAAAAACACAATCTTATATTATTTCAAAAGTAATTCTTAATGAGGAAAGCAAAAATCCAGCTGCTTAGCTACTATTATAGTGTCTGTGTCAACTAGTGTCTGTGTCAAATTTTCAAAACACGTACGTGATGTTTAGAAATTGTTACTGGACAAGATGTAAAATTATCTAGAAAGGAGATCTTTCTTCTTTTTGAAGGGAGATTAAACGCAGTTTCATCATTTCTATCTTTAAAATTGAGGAATACATTTCTGAAAGAAATATCTGAGTATCTTATAACAAAGTGATTAAAAGATTCGTGGTTATAAAAAAGCAACCGACGGAAAGCAATAGAGGATGTTTTTGTAGAGTTTCATCGGACTCATATACCATAAGCCTTCAAAAATTACCGAAAAATTGTTAATATTGTCTGCGGAAGTCGTGATTTTACTGAATCAATCCCAAAGACAAACTAGTTTTGTTCATGTTAGATGGTATATTTGGACCGACTTTTGACATTTTAATTCAAGATATTAATCAACATACTTATAAACCCGAAATTCATTTGTATTGATGATTTTGTCCGTCATATTGGTCCGCCATTTTTTAGCACTTGAATTCAAGATCTTTAATTAGAATGCTTATAAACTTCTAAATACAAAATTTCAGTGGACTCGTACGACGCCTTTATATTATGACGTGAGCCGGCCGGCTGGAGCATCGGACAATTTTTTTTCATTATAACGACAAAAAAGGTGTTAAAATTTTTAGTTTGGAAAGATGTAGAGTAAAAATGTGACTATTTCAATCTTCACATGTATACAAGGGTCCTACAAAAAAAAAGAAACAGCAACTTTTTTGTCTTACAATTTACAAAAAAGATGTTTAAATCGTTTTTTAATTATTATATGATGTCCACTACTTTATGACATTTTAAACCGGAAACGAATACAACTTGGTTTTTTAAATGACACCCTATAGGTATAATTTTTGTCATTCCTCGTTTTTCTCCATGGTACATTAGACAAATATTGTATTGTGATGTAAGTGTTATGTATGGTGCCCCAAAAGATCAGTATAAACCTGTATAGTGTGGTGACGAAACCGTGTGCAATAGTGGATTGGTTCGTCTTGGCAAAGCATTTACTTTAAGGTTTAGGAAAACCTAAACATGCCAACCCTTATCCACCTTAGTATTTATATGTAATAATATTGATTAAGTGTGTAACCATTATAGAAGGTAAATAAGAACATAAAATGTAACAGCACAGCCATTGCATGACGACATAATAATACACCGGTCCAAGCGCCAGTCAAGACAATGACGAAAAAAATAGTAGGTTAAAGAAATAGCAAACAAAATAATGGAAAAACTGATAATCAGGACAGAGAATAAAAAATATTGCTTAACTTCAGATGTCCTTCAAATTGGTAAGCCATATTACAGCTTTGTCCGTTAAATTATGAATGTTTACAAACCCTCCTTTAAACTTTGAAATCCTCCACAATATATGCAACGGTCTTTGGTTCGAAATAATAAAATACATCAAAATTAAAACAAAACCGAAAGGAATATATGAATGAACTGGAAATGTTAAATACCAGAAGAATTCTTAATAAACCTGTCAGCATTCAAAATCTGTTTTTGTCAGATATTGATATGGTGTTGTACACGATAGGATGGAATTTGTTTCGTAACATCTTATTTACAGGGGTCTTTAAACTTCCAACATTATCTGTTATTTGTCGTACTCCAAAGATAGGATTCTCAACTGCTGATAAGGATAACGATGTCAAATTGCATATCCTCTTTAGTGCAAACATGTTTCCTAGGATTTTACTCGTAGTTGGCAATTGTAGTTTTTTTTAATCTTAGGTCAGAAATATCGCTGTAGTTTCGGATTGTCTGCTTTATAATTATGAGCTGCCTAATAAACAAAATTTCAATTCGATTTTCCGGTGGAATAAACCATACCTATACTAACTAATTCTGTTGTCGAAAACTCGCTCATTATTACTAACAATACAAAGATACAATAAATTATGATACATTGGACAATTACAGTAACACAACCGTGACAACAATCAACTTTTGACGTTCGCATTTCAACCCCCAATACTTAATTTTTCGATGATAATTTCCGATTAAAACGAGTTTCACGCCTAACAGTGGATTTTTGGTTAAACAAA
This sequence comes from Abscondita cerata, assembly GCA_030710515.1. Classification (NCBI taxonomy): domain Eukaryota; kingdom Metazoa; phylum Arthropoda; class Insecta; order Coleoptera; family Lampyridae; genus Abscondita; species Abscondita cerata. The sequence continues at coordinate 28,533 of JALBCR010000444.1, read as the reverse complement.
CATGTATAGCAAAATTGTACAGAATTTAATTCTACATGGTTTTGGGAAAAAATATACAGGGTGTTCCATTTGATTTTATTAAGTTTATTATCGTTTTCGATTACAACCTTGTAAAATTGATTTTTTTTTAAATGTCAAAACTGATTTTGAAAAAATCTATTTTTAAAGGCAAGATCAAAAGTCCGCGTATTATATGGACAACCTGTAATCAACTTGATTTGGATGCTGCAACAAATATAAAACACATAAATTTCATTCCGATAAACACATAAATTAAAAATTTTGTTTATTTATTTGTAGTAATTAAAAGTTAATAAACAATTAACATCCGATAAACGTATCAAAGCCAACGCAAAAACATTTACGGTCCAAAAGAATTTGCGTGGTGGCGTCAGAATACCCTACCGCCAAATCGACGATCCAAAATGGCGGCGACAATATACGTCCCATTCCGCTCAACAATTATCCGCTTTCTGAGTTTGTCGTCGACTTTCTCACATAGCTTTTTCGCAATGTTGATCAATTCACAGCCCGCATCTGACTAACTACACAAATTACAATGTCACAGACTTTAATATTAAGCGAAAAATAAGTTAAGATCTTAAAAACTGTGTGAACTTTACATGGAGATTCCATTTTTTCCGTCCAAGAAATCTCTTTTTCTCACAAAATTAGCGTGTGATTGTTAAAGGAAAGCATTTTTTGCGCAAGTACTGTTTGGTAAATGTAAGTAAAGGTAGAACTGAATAATGAAAACAACCAACCTCTACGATTTTTTTTATTCAAACAAACAAAGGGGATCAAAAAGAAGATTAATAGTCATTTATACGTACCAAGAGAATAAACCACCATGTTAATTCCGAGATTGTGAGAAATTCCAGAGGCGACCGTGTAGATGAAATGTGACATTTTTTAATAGGTGGGAATAATGGTGGGCATTGCTGGAGCGATGAGATGCCAATATAACTCTTAATTTTAAATTGGTCAGTAGATTATAGTTGAGATGAAGGAGTAGTTATAACTGTTGACATAAAAGATACGAAAACCAAGATTGATCGGTGTTTCAATATTTTAAATCATAAGCACAAATGATCGGTGGGTTTAATGGGACTGTATAGCTGCATCTCTTAGACCACCACATACCAACCATATACGCTTTTTGCTATTTTAAACGAAAAATGCTCAACTCAACCAGTATGAAAAAATAATTTAGGTAAAATACTTTCGATTATCGCAACCGACCTGGTAGCTTCCTCATACACTGTATCAGAAGAACTTTAGCAACTTTGTTGACAGACAGTGGTGCTGATTTAACAAGTGTCAAACGTCTTGGTGTTTGGAAATTTGGAAACGTTGCCGAAGGCTACATGGAATCTTCAGCTCAAAGTAAAATGCAAATTGCAGAACAAATTTTAAGCGACAATTGAAACAAAACTATAACCCTCACTGTCAGTAGCTTCAATGGAAACGAGAACCAGCAAGATTGCACTCAATCAGCAATGAAAATAATAAATTCGTGGTTAGTATTAATTTAAATATTAACATTAACAAATAAAAATGACATTAAAAAATATTGGTATTTTTACTCCACAACTTATGAAATAAGATGGGGAGTTATGCGACGGTTTCCAAACCAATAATGTATTCACTTTTTTCGACGTGTTAGAGTTAGTACGTTATAATAACTTATACTTAAAAAGTTGATTGTGATTTAATTATACACAACTTTTGTTTAAATTATTTTTGATTCGATAAGTAATTACTGAGTAATAATCACGTGACACTAATTATTGTAACAATATATCTCCAACAAGATCAATTATACAAAAAACAGTTGAAGGAGAAAAGTTGTTGGAAATTCTATTGTCTATAGCTTTTGTTTGAACAATTTTTTTCTAAAACGCAATTTCTTGTTCGCTTTGTGCGAGAGAGAATTTTCAACTCGTCTCAAGGGACTTGGGTGCGCGATACCCCGTGTTGTCCGACGTACTCTCGTAGGTAACATTCGTATAACGGCTTAGTTAGATTAATTTAACTATTGTTGGACGATACTAAAATATTTCCTTCAATTTTACAAATTGCTTCGCGGTGCATCTTGTTTATAAATAAAGTGTCAGTAAAACCGACGTACAGATTTTTATAAAACTTTGCATTTAAGTTTTATATACAGGGTGTTGCTATATTCGACCGACAACGCTCTACCCCCAGAGAGGTCTCGTAAAGTTTGAATGAACATTTAAACGGCTTAGTTGCTGAGATACAGGATGTTGAAAGTTTAAAATAAAAATTTGAAATAAATCCAAAAATGCCTTTAAAAATTTAATTGCGCCACAATTAAAAATTAATTCAAACAATGCTTACCATTTTCTTTCTTCCAACTTCGAAAATCAGTAACACTTTTATGAATTTGAATCTTTGAAGGAAAAGTATGTACTGAAAAATTAGTACAACATGTCCTTTAATGCTTACGAAGTATCACAGTATAATGTGCAAAGACAACAATTATAAAGTAATATAATAGACTTTTTTGTGACCCTGTCATATAAAATATGCTCCTTTGGCATTAAATTAAACTGTTGCTTTGATGATATCTTAAGTCTCACTTCCGGTGTTACATCATATTACTTAGAATTATTAGTTTTTGATAACATTTCTTATGTATAAAAAACTTATAGATTACTGTAAAATTACTGTATTTGTTCCCAATAAACAGAAATGTAACATTTTAAATATAGTTTTTTTAATTTTTAACAAAATTAAAGTTCAAGGGAATCATCTTTTTATCACATGTTTAATGGAATACGCATAAATAACATTATTCACCATTCTGATTATGTGCATAATTGTTATTGTCTTCATTCAGTTTATGTAATTTAACTTTTGATTATATATTTTTTAACAGTATTTTACAGACACTTTGTTTCAACATCTATAAATGTTGTTCAGTAACAATTTGGTAGGTATAGAGTCTTAATGAACGCTTTATCATCAGAATATGCAAGTCTTTCAATTAACACCAATTATAATAGCAAAATACCTACTTCGAAGTTAATTATCTTTACTACGTAAGCGAAAAAAAGTCAATAAACAATATGATTTTACGAAAAGCGCGAAATTGTTAGCCATCGCGTTCAAATATTTACTTAAAGAAACTACAATTTCCGTTCTATGCATAAAAATAAAATACGCCTTATCACTATACAAGGTGTTAATGAATACGTGTTACAGATTTTAAGGACAAACAGAACTTATAGTAATAGGGTAAAAGTTAATATAAACATATATATTTTTTGAGCTTTGATTTCTTTGAAGATATGAAACTTGGTAGAGTTAGTTAGTGGGTCTCTAGTAGTTATTTACATTACATATGTATTGAATTTACGTTAATTTTTATACAAAGGGAGAATTAAAAACTATTTGATTTGATTTGACTTTACAAGTCAGTTTTCTTGATGCAGGCAGGTTAGATTTTTTTAACTTAATCATAATACATCCAATTTGCGTGGACCAAAGGATATTTTCAGTCATATTTTTACTAAAAAAAAAGGTACTCTTTTGCACCATTTTAGAATCGATTTTAAGTTTTTCTGTTTTATATTTTAGCTGGCGCACAATTTTTTAAAATAAAAGTAAGCTTTGAAAGTTAACAAAACAAAATTTTATTAGTGATGATTATTACAATAAATATTGGAAACCGAAGCTGAAAAAGTATGTTTATTTGAACTTTCACCCTATTTCTACATGTTCTGTTTGCCCTTAAAATTTGTAACAAGGCGTATTCATGAACATACAAAAGTGTACACCGTTATCCAAATTATTTATTTAACAAACAACTGAACGAAGATGGTTTAGCAAGTGAGCGAGCACAGCGAGCGAACTTGTTAATTTATTGAATTACAATATTTTCAGTCGACCATATTCTAATGAAATTATGAAAACGTGTTGAAGTTGAAATATTATTGTTACTTACCCATAACAATTGAAAGTTCAATGCATTTACCAAATTTTAAAGTTTTACCTTAATTTTGATGAGTTTTCATAAAATGTTGTGGTTTTATGTTTAGTTTTTACTTATGCGAAAGTCTTTTCAGAATAATTCTTAATTTCATTTAAATAACGTGTCTAGTAAGTACTTTTACGTAATATTTGCTCCCCCTATTACCATTGGGTTAAACAAAAATTATCAACATGAATTTACCCCTCCTAGTTTGTTTAGTTATGTAGAAATTCAAATTTTGTGACAAATTTAAAGTTAGATAAGCACATACTTGATTTGTACGTTTATTGAAAGTAGATTAATAGAAAACAAATCATTCATTAACATGATTCATTAATGAATGATTTTGTCTGATATTTTATACATTAATAAGACCTGCAAATACATGGCCGACTGAAAATGTGATTTATTCAATCATTACCGATGTAAATGGAAGTATCCCGGAGGTATATATTCAACACATATTTTAAATATTTTTGGCTCTTACCGTTTGAATTGTTTTCCATTTCCATGTCAGTCCACAAAACACACTAAGAGTAAATTTAGTTTCAATCCACAAAAATTGAATTTTGTCCATTTCACAGGTGGACAGCATTTTCTTACATCGCACGTAGCACCGACAGACGATGTTTGCATATACACTGAATAACTTTGAACTGATAACATGCGGTTGTGGTACATATTATATTTGAAGTAAACTGAAGATAAAAATTATACAGAAGGTAATTTCACTTCACAAATGCGAATGCGAATCACATTGTAATTGCTTATCATTGTTAACAATTTCCTTTGTAAAGACGGCATGCTTTTTAAACTAGCGTTCTTTGTATTGCACTTATGTCCTTCTAACTTGATGGCACAATCAATTAATTTGAAAAAAACTCTCACCGTTATTAAACCGCAACTCATATAAACTTAATATTATCTGGAATAAGATTCGTAGCAACTAAATTAGGTAATTAGTTCATTATCAAGGCGATTGTATAATTTGGCGCAATGTAGTTAAACTACGTATAATCTTTTATCAAAACTTTACGTCATCTACCAAGGACGAAATCTATAAAAATATGTTATTCTAAGTGATAATTTCATTTATTATCTTAAAGTATTATTAGAAAGAAAACACTTACTTCAAATGTTCACAAATTTATCTATTTACAAATAGAAGTTGGTCGAAAAGATTGATACAAACAAATATGGATTAATTTATTTATTTGCGTAATCAATAAATAAAGTAATTTCATTCAGCAATTGAACGAATTCGATGTAATACTTTGTAATAAAATACTATAATTTCTAAATACTATAACTTTAGAACTAAATAAAGATACAGAAATGTGAAATACCATAGTATATAATTGAGACCTACTAATACACCACACAGCTCAATTAAATACTAACACAGCCTCAATTTAGAAATTACAAATTTCCGCAATATCTAAAATATCTCATTTGGGTGTAAATTTCCCGTTAAACTTTATAGAAAAATATGTTTTAACAGTATTATATTTCTAGGTAACTAAACTCTATAACAATTATGATTAAGATCTCTCGTCTAATTACTTAAAATACTTTGGTAACAACAAACAGCACAAATACCAACAGCATTGGTAAAGTATTTGTAGAATAAGTGATTGAAAGATCAAAAAATAATAATTCATATGCTACGTACATTGAATTGAAAATGGCACTGTTGCATTAACAGCACCGCAATATTAAATATAAATAACTTCTCTAACGTTTAAATAAATAACAGTTTTGTGTATCATATATTATTAAGGTTCATTCTTCATGGAAGACGTCGGTGAGCTTATATTTTTGCCGTCAAAATTAACACTAGAAGATATGTTCAATGATTTTGATATATTTTCGTAGTCTTTTGGCATTTTGACAATTCATTGTGGAATTCCTAGAAAAATTGGTTATTAAAAACTGTTTAAGATTAATCATAAGAATTATGCAATGATGGCTTTTTCACGTTCGCTGAGTAATGATTTCTCGCGTTCTGCCTATGGTCGTAGATTTATTCTTGACGTTTCGCTGCTCATAATATCAGCTTCCGGTTATATACCCGTGGCCTTGAAACTATAGTCTGAATTGATCATTTTTCATTCGAATATAATCCGTTTTGCCGTAATCGCAACTTTGGGCAAAATGTACAAAATTATTGATTTGGGTGGAGATATCTTGAAGGTTCGCTAACCTGGGAATTAACCCCAGCAGAACTACGCTACTTAAGTCAATCCAGGTTGGTGAGACAGTCGTAGGCTTCAGTAACTCGGTCAAATACCTAGGTATTACACTAGATAACAAACTGAACTGGAGGAAACACCTGGTGAATGTTACTAACAAGGCCACCAGGACACAGTTAGTTTGCAGCAGACTCGCAGGTAAGAAATGGGGTTATAAGCCCGAAATACTGCGACAGATGTACTGAATGATGGTCCGCCCCATTATTATGTATCGTGAAATCGTCTGGTGGCTCAAACTCTCGGAGTTTACCACCAGAGAGAGTACAGAGCGTCACGTGTATATGCATCACGGGAGCAATGTTCATCTGACAGACAACGGTGTTGAACATCTTTTGGAAGTATCTTGTTGTTGAGAGAGGGTCAGGCTGGCGCTACTGCGCATTAAAAGACTATAAAGGATGGTGGTCCGAGGCTCAATTTCTTTTTCATAGGAATCAACCTTTTGTGTAAAGATTGAGTAAAATAGTTTTCACAACTTAAGGTTGGATTTTTGAGAAAAGTTATTTAGTGAAATTTAGTTTAATTTATCTCGTTTTTCAATTTAAAACTGTCAAAATTGAATGACATAAAAATGTTAAGGTTACTTTACTAGTTACCTTTGCGGTTTTTATTTATAGTGCCCACTTTGTCATGTTAAATTAGAATCATAGTAGGCGATGACACATTTCTCAGCTTTCCAAAAATAACGGGTCTAACTTTGGCGTTGACTTTTTGTGATTGTCAACCTGTTCCCGCACTACGATTACATTTTTCTTACATACACATAAACTATCTAATTCTAAGAACAATTTTAGTGCGGTGGCAGGTCACAAAAACACAAAATATCAACGCCAACGTCGACGAGGAATTTTAAAAAAGAATTCAAAATTTACAATTAATTTTCTAAGGATTTTGTTGGCTTGGTCGCCCAGTAGTTAAGCTATTAATATAAAGTTAAAATTATATAAGGTTTCGTATAACTCATTATGAAGAACTGCGTGAATTAATTTTCATAAACGTACGTCAACGTTAGTATGATCTTTTTATACAGGTTTCTGTATTATCGATACTCTAATTATAGTATATTTAATCAGATGTCGCTCATTTTATTTAATCATCTATATTAATTTCAATGAATTATGTAGTTATTAAACGCCTAATATGTAGTATTGTTTGAATTCTTGAAAACAGAAATAAAGTTAAATGCAGTTACGTATACAAGGGATATTAAACCAAATATCCAAACAAAACCTCAAAAATGTCAAAATATTAATTAAGTGTCGACCTTGGATTGTTACAGTCGCATACACGACAAAGTTAAGTGTTAACTGATTTTAATTATACCATCCATATATGTAGTAGTTGAAAAAGCATTGTACTGCTGACATGAAATATCTCAAGATTATTTTTAATAATAATAATAATTTATTTCTCAAAAATAGGATAAATGTATATCACTTTTTTGATGTCCACATATAAACACTACTATAAATTGTAATTACAAAGTAATATTATTTACAGCGCTTAATAAATTTAAAGCACTCCGTTTTTATTTCGCGCTGTAAAATTTAATTTTCCGCACACGAATGTAAATAATTATTACAATCACATGCATTTTTATCATCTAAATAGTCCATAATTGTATAATAGGCCTTTTTTACAAGTTTTCGTTTTATAAAAGTTTTAAATGTTTTTAGAGACAAATTTTGTATTTCTACAGGGATTTTATTTTAAAAACATATACACCGACATTTAAATGATTTATTAATTATTGACAGTCTTGTGTGAACCAAAGCAAGTTTATCTCTATTTCTAGTGGACATGTTATGAATGAATTTGATTATTATTACGACTTTTGAATGCTAAAGAATAAATGGTAAAATGTTAGATACTTTGCTTTGGAATAGAAATAGATTTTTCTCGAAACTCTGAGTTGGATTTGTAAATCCGCTGAAATGGAATATAAACGGGACTTTGAAATTATTTTAGTATATAGTATATACCGGCTTCTTGATAAAAAAATGTCCACTAAATAAAATATGAAAAACATTCTGTGTTCTCTAATGCGCACCATATACCATGGATACGTTCACTTACAGCACTTCGACACGAATCGTATCGTATCGTAATTTGTAGAATTGGGGTCAATTCTGCAACACAACAATGTGTGATTTATAACATGCAGGCGTAAGGGTTCAAGTTTTATGATATTTACAGAAGTTTTTTTACGGTGGTCTTTCCCTTACAAACAGGAGGTACCAATAAAATTAATCCATATCCGAAGAACGCTGTACAGTAGCTTGCTACCCAACCTCCTCGACTCTATGGACCGTCGAAGATACACAAAGAAATGATCTCTTTCAAAACATTGTCAGCACGCGTGGATCGTCTACATACTAACTAGGTAGGTGTGTGGCATTGATACTTCAGCAGTTTACAGGTTCGTCGAGCAGCAGCTACGTGAAAATTCGTAACACTACGTGGATTTGTTACAACTCTTTTGCCGAAGGTTAAAAAGATTGGTCAAAATCCAAGGTATCCATAAAAATGGAAATAAAATAAAAAAATATGTATGCTTTATTTGTTGTGCATGCAGTTTAATTAAATTTTGTCGGGTGCGACACGGTCCAGTGCCTCGGATGCTCACCATAAAGTAGTAAGAGAGTGGTGGTGCCGATCACTGACGCCGTATAGCGTAGGGCAGTCGAAAAAGGATGAAAATCTTTTATTTATTAGCTATTAATATCCTCCAATACTATTAAAATATGAATTTTTCAATGATCCTACATATTTTTTGTTCAAAAATTTTCAACAATAGAATTATTTTAAAAGTATACTTACTAACACCTTTAATAGTTAATACACCAATTTATACAATTTTCGGTTAAAAACATTTAGCATTGCCAAATAAGTTAATTACACAACATAATCACTCAGAGAGAGTTCGCGGGCATTTAAAGAGGATGTTATAGGTGGTATGGGTTCAATAGATGGATGCTCTTTCAATACCGCATCGATTTTCATTTACACCTCGTACAATCAACTAAAAAGCTTAAAGAAGAAGGTGGCAGAAGACCCTAGAAATGCAGTTATTAAAGGATATGCATGAAATTCTTTTATTACATATTATGATTATACGCATTAAAAGATGCAAAAATCCAAAATCTTAAATTTTGGACCATCCAATCGCCCGTAATAAATTTTTGAAATTTTAGTTCGTGAGACGTCATTATATCGTATACCGTGTGTCCCACGGAAAAGTTCACATAGAAATTTACCACGTTAAAATAAAAATGTACGTATATCTTCTTTCTGACACAATTTGAACACAATAAAACAATATATTATGTTGGACAGATAAAATAAAGCAAATTGATGTGATATTGAGTAATGAGTATTCAAAGGGTATTTTATTAAAAATCAGTAAAATAAGTAATTTTTTGTGAATTTTATTGGTTAACCGAATGGATTTTCATTTATTAACCGACCCTGGGCGCATTTGTTATTGGTTTGTTGCCTTGTAATGTTTTGCTTTTTCTAACTAGGGTTCGATTTTGATTGCAGTATTTTTTAATTAACTATATTATCCTTATAATACAATCTTATAAAGAGAATTTAACATTTTGGAAAAAGAGTAAACTCATTTTATAAACGAAGAGTATCATTTTATAAAAGTAGCATTAATAATAACATGAATAATAATTTTATTTTATAAACGAATGATGGATCCATTATAAAAATGTATTGTTATGTATTATCTAATTCAAATTGACATTTTCATTAGAAGTATTAATTTTTGAATATTTTGTCCGAAGATGACTTTTATGTAATTTTAAAGTCGAAACCGGTCACAATTATATTTAATACACAATGACAATTATTATTTTTTATAATTAGATAATAATTTTATTAATAAAAAAAATTACAATAATGAGGATCGAACCCGGTTTTTTTGGTGTAAATCATTATAAAAATTATAATTAGTGATTTCGTAAATTTACTTATAACTTCCTTAATTTTTGTGTTAATTCGACAACGGTTTTCGACATTGGTCGTAGAAAAAATACCCAAAAATTTGTGTGATAATAAAAATATTTTATATAGATATATTTATAAACAAAAATTCTTATTACAAAATTTCTAAAAAAAATTGAGTATCACACAAATCAAGCAACACATTTTAAGAATGTTACAGTACAGAAAATGGAAGTAATTTGCATTTTCATTGAAATGCTAGTAACTTGCAGAAATAAAAAATATTGTAGCGTAGCGTTGTTTGTCAACATAGATACCGTCACGTTGGTGAATTTTTTTTATTTAATTTAATTTGTGATCACACTAATGGTATAAAACAAGTCAATTTGATATAATAAGTAAATTAAATTAGAAATTATGATTTAAAAAGTCATTTACAGTGTTTTTCATCAATACATTTTTCATTGTCTTCACAAATTTTTTGAAAAGTTGATCTCTTAATACAAATGTTATTTTATTAAATAAAGTAACACCAATATAGTATGGATTTGATCGAATAATGTTAATCTATGAATAGTGAATTGTAAGTTGTTTGCATATCTTGTACTATATTGGTGGTTATTGCCTAGTTAAAAAAAAGTCACATACATTTTGTTTTAAAATTTTAGACTTTTCAATAAATACAGTGTGTCCAAGATAGGGATCGCGGAAACCGTGAGAGATACAGAGTCGGTTAAATTTGGAAAAAGTTGCCCACTCGAGGGGTCAACATTTTGCTGTTGAGAAACTCGCTGAGTATGGTTTACTTTACTTGAAAATTCGTGAACGCCATCTTGTAAAGCAAAACAGTGGCAATGACAAAGTGCATTCAGTTTTTGGTAACTTCTCGAATAACTTTAGAATATAATGAAAACGAAATAGCACAATTTCGGTTTTTTTCAAATATCTCCGAAAGAATGCCGAACTCAGCGAGTTTCTCAACAGCAAAATGTCGACCCCTCGAGTGGGCAACTTTTTCCAAATTTAACCGACTCTGTATCTCTCACGGTTTCCGACATCCCTATGCTGTTCATCCTTATCTTGGACACACTGTATATAATGATGATAAGGTCAGTATTCGTATATTTACAACTATCTCTACAACCTAATCCAAACATACATCTAATTGTAGCACAAAACCCTATTAGCACTGCTGCTATTTCCCCAGAACATAATCCCATAATTAATGATTTCTTGAAAATTTGCATAATAGAACATTTTTACAATATTTTACAACTGAAAATAATGTACTTGCATAATGGAGCAATATTTTACTTTGATTAATGGACAAGTTACATTATGTTTAGCACGATTGAGATTATTCATTTTGAAATAATTGTGAGCTATACTTAGACTACGTATTATATTGTTTTGAACTAAATTGCAATTTTTATTACATTCAATGATTGTAACATCATCGGCATAAGCATAGTAAGAGTTTTGTAGATGTTCATCAATATCATTAATATAAATTAAAAATAGAAGTGGGCCTAGTTTACTTTCTTGTGGTACTCCTGAATTTATAGTAACAATATCTGATTTTACCCTATTTAAATATACAAATTATTTTCTATTTTCAAGGTAGCTCCTAGTAGATAGTGACAATTACCGCGCAATCCATACCTTTGAAGTTTATCTAGTAATAGTGTATGATTAACACTATCAAACGTTTTTGTTAGATCCAAAAAATTCAATAGAATAAGCAAATATTTACGGAAGGAACTAGAACGACCTGTGTAATTCTGCCACCTCCGGTTTTTAAATACTTATATTAACAAATAAATCTGTTTTCATTTATCTATCTAATAAAATATGTTGCTACATTGTGCTCAAATTGTGTCATAAAAAAGATATTCATTAATTTTCAATTTAACATAGAAAATGCCTATGTCAACTTTTTCGTGGGGCACACGGTATAGTTTCGATGTTTGTGCGCGAACTCCTCCAAACTACTAAACCGATTTGTACCAAATTTGCACGGTGAAGATTTTAAGCATTTAATCGTACCGATTTGACCTACCACAAGCTGAGATATAAGCATTTCAAGTTATCATGTTAAGTCTATGGGGAATTTAAAAATTCTATTGCGCACGCGCGTAAAATTCTATTGCGCGCGCAGAAAGGTTTTGCCCACGAGTTCCGCAATTAATATTGGGAATAATGCAAAATCAGGTTAAAAATCAGTCGTACAAGTGGTGTATAGTGCCTGAATGCGTTAGCACTATTAAAAATCCAGAAAAGCAGTTTATATCTGTGCTTAAAGACGCAAAAGTGGATTCGAGCAGTTCGGCGTGAACATGAATTTTCAGCAACTACGCCGCTTTATGTTTATGGGGATCGTTTTACGGTAAGAAATAAATCTAAACATTTTAACGTGTAACCATTGATTATAAAGTGTAACCTTCATCTAACTTAAAACCCATTTTTTTAAAGTGTAATCGTAAATACGTAATAATAATAAATAATAACATAGGGTGTTGCTATATTCGACCGACAACGCTCTACCCCAGGGAGGTCTCGTAAATTGGTGAATCTTGATATAGGAACATGAACCCTTAAACGGCTTAGTTACTGAGGTACAGTGTGTTGAAAGTTTAAACAAAAATTAAAAATTTGCAATAAATCAAAAATTCCTTGGAATATGTCAGTAGACTCGGTTAAGTCTAAGAAGTACACAATGATTCATAAACATCTGACCTACGCGCATATACCAGCTGTGAAGCAGTGGCGTAGTAATCTCTTAACAAATTTGGGTGTACATTACTAAAAATGATTCCTTATACCTAATAATTAAAATAACTCATACTCACTGTTAACACGTGTACGCATTGAAATATTTATTCTCAAAAGAACAGTTTTAATGGGGAGATGACGAAATAAACTACGAACCGACGCTATTCACTGAGATTGTAAACAGATAAGTAAACTCCCGTACAACGATTAGAATAGATTCCTCCGACCAAAACTCGTTTCTGCGCATTGTGTACTTCTTAGATTTAACCGAGTCTACTTGCAGACTTGTGTTTAAAAGCAAATATCTTCAAGACCGTTCATTTTAGTACCATAAAATATTATTTATTTTTCGACCAAAAATGAATAGAGAATTTTAAAAAAATTAAAAAATTATTTGCTTCAGTGGCGTAAAAGATAGGAGGGTAAAACTAACCCTTATAGCGCGTCACTGGTTAAATTTTTGAAAAGTTAGTTTATGCCAAAATATGACTTTCTTTGAAGAGCATATTGGGCACCAAATTTGAAAAAAATTTAAAGGCATTTTTGATTTATTTCAAATTTTATTTTAAACTTTCAACACCTTGTACCTTACCAACTAAGCCGTTTAAGAGTTCATGTTCCTATATCAAAATTCACCAATTTACGAGACATCTCTGGGGTAGAGCGTTGTCGGTCGAATATAGCAACACCCTGTATAAAGCAGTTGAAAACCAACTGAACAGAAACACGTGCTTGGATGTTTACTATATAACGACGTCACGACCAATCTCAGATCATTTTCAGTCACGTGATAATTTTAAATATTCCAGATTTTAAAATGCATTTATTTCATGAATATGTTGCATAAATTGTAGTTTTTTTGTGAATATGTATTTAACATACATCTTACAGTGATTTGTAATAGGTTTGATAGAAATCTGAATTTCATGCATGCTCCCTACGTCATTTCGACCGGTAATGTCCCTCAAACATTATTTAAATACGTATTCTATATGAGGTACAGCAAGTTATTTTGCTGCCATTACAACTTAACGAAGCTATGTAACAATTTGTCAATTGCAAAGAAAATTTCTTTAACTCACTTGATAATCTTTTTCAAATTATCGTTTTCAACCAGTTTACTATGTAAAGAATCATGTAAAGCATCAATTTCCATCTCCTTCTCTTTCAATTGTTTCCGAAGCTGGTAAATAGTATCTTCAAACGCTTCTACCATCACCTAGCCCAAAAATAATGCTATTTAAAAGTTGTGTATTTTCTAACATACTTACTCGAGATTCTTGACTGTTCTCTGAAATTGTAGGGGTTCATTAAAACAAAAAAAGTCTTGAATTTGCTGTGAAGATACAAGATCTGCTTCTGATAAAATGGCATTTACCAGAGTTTGAAGACCATTTACGCGTTCCTCCAAAAAAGTAGGATCGAAATTATTGCCAAGCCATCTTTTCCGAGGTAAATATTGAACTATATGTGGATAACTCTGTTTTAATTTATTACACAACCTAACGAAGTCTGTGTAACGACGAAAAACGATACCAACAATCCCCAGTTAATTTGTTATCTATTCTTAATTTAAATACCTAGAAATTCGATGACTAAAAGATTGATAATCGTTTTGTACCTTACTGTGAATCGAGCACGTTCTTCCATAACTTCATACCCTACAATAGGGATTTCGAAACTATTAAATGTAATTCCTTAAGGCACGGTACAAAATTATCATTTTCTTCTACGGAATGTAAATAATGTGGAGTTAAAGTAATAGATGAGTTATTGCTTGACATCGAATAATTGTAATTTTTATACCTGTAAGTAGGAAGTCAATGTCAATTACATATACTGACGGCTAATTACCTGAGAGGTTCAGATAAATATTCTTCAGAATCGGTAGTTACTGCTTCTTCTGCTGTTTCGCAATCATCAATTTCGTTATTATTTAATAGTGGGTGTGTAGTCGTAGGCTGTACACTAAGGTTAGTAACTAGCTTGCTTAAATTAGCTACCGAATGTTCGGGCACAATTGAATTCATTGCACCTTATCAGTTAGACGCAATCTAATTATATATTGCATTTATTACTTCTGTAACTCTAATGAAAGCAAAAGAAGCAGATACTGTAAACACAGAATAATAAAGAATGATCTTACTACATAACCTCACTAATTAATACGTTATTTTCTAATTGTTCATTGAAATATTAATATTTTAGGGCAGGATTTATTTGTGTTAATATATTAGTGGTTTTCGGCACTTATCTGCAATTAATAATTTTTTAATCACGCGAATTAGTAGACCATAAAAAACAATTATTTGCGTTTCTAGTCTAATTAATTAATGTAATTGCGAGATTCGGTGGGCTAATTTTCGTAGGTCATCCAATATGTTATTCTCTTTTCATTTAAATTATTGTTTCCACAATTTCTGTAGCTTCGAAAAGTTAATATGCACAGGTATGTGCCTTGGGCAAGGTCGTACTTAGTTTTACAAATAAATCCGTATAATAAGTTGCAATATTTATGTAAGAATGTTTCATATTAAACAAATCATT
The DNA here is from genome assembly GCA_030710515.1 of Abscondita cerata. Taxonomy (NCBI): domain Eukaryota; kingdom Metazoa; phylum Arthropoda; class Insecta; order Coleoptera; family Lampyridae; genus Abscondita; species Abscondita cerata. The sequence continues at coordinate 13,011 of JALBCR010000444.1, read as the reverse complement.
CATTAACATGATTCATTAATGAATGATTTTGTCTGATATTTTATACATTAATAAGACCTGCAAATACATGGCCGACTGAAAATGTGATTTATTCAATCATTACCGATGTAAATGGAAGTATCCCGAGGTATATATTCAACACATATTTTAAATATTTTTGGCTCTTACCGTTTGAATTGTTTTCCATTTCCATGTCAGTCCACAAAACACACTAAGAGTAAATTTAGTTTCAATCCACAAAAAATTGAATTTTGTCCATTTCACACGGTGGACAGCATTTTCTTACACATCGCACGTAGCACCGACAGACGATGTTTGCATATACACTGAATAACTTTGAACTGATAACATGCGGTTGTGGTACATATTATATTTGAAGTAAACTGAAGATAAAAATTATACAGAAGGTAATTTCACTTCACAAATGCGAATCTGAATCACATTGTAATTGCTTATCATTGTTAACAATTTCCTTTGTAAAGACGGCATGCTTTTTTAAACTAGCGTTCTTTGTATTGCACTTATGTCCTTCTAACTTGATGGCACAATCAATTAATTTGAAAAAACTCTCACCGTTATTAAACCGCAACTCATATAAACTTAATATTATCTGGAATAAGATTCGTAGCAACTAAATTAGGTAATTAGTTCATTATCAAGGCGATTGTATAATTTGGCGCAATGTAGTTAAACTACGTATAATCTTTTATCAAAACTTTACGTCATCTACCAAGGACGAAATCTATAAAAATATGTTATTCTAAGTGATAATTTCATTTATTATCTTAAAGTATTATTAGAAAGAAAACACTTACTTCAAATGTTCACAAATTTATCTATTTACAAATAGAAGTTGGTCGAAAAGATTGATACAAACAAATATGGATTAATTTATTTATTTGCGTAATCAATAAATAAAGTAATTTCATTCAGCAATTGAACGAATTCGATGTAATACTTTGTAATAAAATACTATAATTTCTAAATACTATAACTTTAGAACTAAATAAAGATACAGAAATGTGAAATACCATAGTATATAATTGAGACCTACTAATACACCACACAGCTCAATTAAATACTAACACAGCCTCAATTTAGAAATTACAAATTTCCGCAATATCTAAAATATCTCATTTGGGTGTAAATTTCCTGTTAAACTTTATAGAAAAATATGTTTTAACAGTATTATATTTCTAGGTAACTAAACTCTATAACAATTATGATTAAGATCTCTCGTCTAATTACTTAAAATACTTTGGTAACAACAAACAGCACAAATACCAACAGCATTGGTAAAGTATTTGTAGAATAAGTGATTGAAAGATCAAAAAATAATAATTCATATGCTACGTACATTGAATTGAAAATGGCACTGTTGCATTAACAGCACCGCAATATTAAATATAAATAACTTCTCTAACGTTTAAATAAATAACAGTTTTGTGTATCATATATTATTAAGGTTCATTCTTCATGGAAGACGTCGGTGAGCTTATATTTTTGCCGTCAAAATTAACACTAGAAGATATGTTCAATGATTTTGATATATTTTCGTAGTCTTTTTGGCATTTTTGACAATTCATTGTGGAATTCCTAGAAAAAATTGGTTATTAAAAAACTGTTTAAGATTAATCATAAGAATTATGCAATGATGGCTTTTTCACGTTCGCTGAGTAATGATTTCTCGCGTTCTGCCTATGGTCGTAGATTTATTCTTGACGTTTCGCTGCTCATAATATCAGCTTCCGGTTATATACCCGTGGCCTTGAAACTATAGTCTGAATTGATCATTTTTCATTCGAATATAATCCGTTTTGCCGTAATCGCAACTTTGGGCAAAAATGTACAAAATTATTGATTTGGAGTGGAGATATCTTGAAGGTTCGCTAACCTGGGAATTAACCCCAGCAGAACTACGCTACTTAAGTCAATCCAGGTTGGTGAGACAGTCGTAGGCTTCAGTAACTCGGTCAAATACCTAGGTATTACACTAGATAACAAACTGAACTGGAGGAAACACCTGGTGAATGTTACTAACAAGGCCACCAGGACACAGTTAGTTTGCAGCAGACTCGCAGGTAAGAAATGGGGTTATAAGCCCGAAATACTGCGACAGATGTACTGAATGATGGTCCGCCCCATTATTATGTATCGTGAAATCGTCTGGTGGCTCAAACTCTCGGAGTTTACCACCAGAGAGAGTACAGAGCGTCACGTGTATATGCATCACGGGAGCAATGTTCATCTGACAGACAACGGTGTTGAACATCTTTTGGAAGTATCTTGTTGTTGAGAGAGGGGTCAGGCTGGCGCTACTGCGCATTAAAAGACTATAAAAGGATGGTGGTCCGAGGCTCAATTTCTTTTTCATAGGAATCAACCTTTTGTGTAAAGATTGAGTAAAATAGTTTTCACAACTTAAGGTTGGATTTTTGAGAAAAGTTATTTAGTGAAATTTAGTTTAATTTATCTCGTTTTTCAATTTAAAACTGTCAAAATTGAATGACATAAAAATGTTAAGGTTACTTTACTAGTTACCTTTGCGGTTTTTATTTATAGTGCCCACTTTGTCATGTTAAATTAGAATCATAGTAGGCGATGACACATTTCTCAGCTTTCCAAAAATAACGGGTCTAACTTTGGCGTTGACTTTTTGTGATTGTCAACCTGTTCCCGCACTACGATTACATTTTTCTTACATACACATAAACTATCTAATTCTAAGAACAATTTTAGTGCGGTGGCAGGTCACAAAAACACAAAATATCAACGCCAACGTCGACGAGGAATTTTAAAAGAATTCAAAATTTACAATTAATTTTCTAAGGATTTTGTTGGCTTGGTCGCCCAGTAGTTAAGCTATTAATATAAAGTTAAAATTATATAAGGTTTCGTATAACTCATTATGAAGAACTGCGTGAATTAATTTTCATAAACGTACGTCAACGTTAGTATGATCTTTTTATACAGGTTTCTGTATTATCGATACTCTAATTATAGTATATTTAATCAGATGTCGCTCATTTTATTTAATCATCTATATTAATTTCAATGAATTATGTAGTTATTAAACGCCTAATATGTAGTATTGTTTGAATTCTTGAAAACAGAAATAAAGTTAAATGCAGTTACGTATACAAGGGATATTAAACCAAATATCCAAACAAAACCTCAAAAATGTCAAAATATTAATTAAGTGTCGACCTTGATTGTTACAGTCGCATACACGACAAAGTTAAGTGTTAACTGATTTTAATTATACCATCCATATGTAGTAGTTGAAAAAGCATTGTACTGCTGACATGAAATATCTCAAGATTATTTTAATAATAATAATAATTTATTTCTCAAAAATAGGATAAATGTATATCACTTTTTTGATGTCCACATATAAACACTACTATAAATTGTAATTACAAAGTAATATTATTTACAGCTTAATAAATTTAAAGCACTCCGTTTTATTTCGCGCTGTAAAATTTAATTTTCCGCACACGAATGTAAATAATTATTACAATCACATGCATTTTTATCATCTAAATAGTCCATAATTGTATAATAGGCCTTTTTACAAGTTTTCGTTTTATAAAAAGTTTTAAATGTTTTTAGAGACAAATTTTGTATTTCTACAGGGATTTTATTTTAAAAACATATACACCGACATTTAAATGATTTATTAATTATTGACAGTCTTGTGTGAACCAAAGCAAGTTTATCTCTATTTCTAGTGGACATGTTATGAATGAATTTGATTATTATTACGACTTTTGAATGCTAAAGAATAAATGGTAAAATGTTAGATACTTTGCTTTGGAATAGAAATAGATTTTTCTCGAAACTCTGAGTTGGATTTGTAAATCCGCTGAAATGGAATATAAACGGGACTTTGAAATTATTTTAGTATATAGTATATACCGGCTTCTTGATAAAAAATGTCCACTAAATAAAATATGAAAAACATTCTGTGTTCTCTAATGCGCACCATATACCATGGATACGTTCACTTACAGCACTTCGACACGAATCGTATCGTATCGTAATTTGTAGAATTGGGGTCAATTCTGCAACACAACAATGTGTGATTTATAACATGCAGGCGTAAGGGTTCAAGTTTTATGATATTTACAGAAGTTTTTTTACGGTGGTCTTTCCCTTACAAACAGGAGGTACCAATAAAATTAATCCATATCCGAAGAACGCTGTACAGTAGCTTGCTACTCCAACCTCCTCGACTCTATGGACCGTCGAAGATACACAAAGAAATGATCTCTTTCAAAACATTGTCAGCACGCGTGGATCGTCTACATACTAACTAGGTAGGTGTGTGGCATTGATACTTCAGCAGTTTACAGGTTCGTCGAGCAGCAGCTACGTGAAAAATTCGTAACACTACGTGGATTTGTTACAACTCTTTTGCCGAAGGTTAAAAGATTGGTCAAAATCAAGGTATCCATAAAAATGGAAATAAAATAAAAAAATATGTATGCTTTATTTGTTGTGCATGCAGTTTAATTAAATTTTGTCGGGTGCGACACGGTCCAGTGCCTCGGATGCTCACCATAAAGTAGTAAAGAGAGTGGTGGTGCCGATCACTGACGCCGTATAGCGTAGGGCAGTCGAAAAAGGATGAAAATCTTTTTATTTATTAGCTATTAATATCCTCCAATACTATTAAAATATGAATTTTTTCAATGATCCTACATATTTTTTTGTTCAAAAATTTTCAACAATAGAATTATTTTAAAAGTATACTTACTAACACCTTTAATAGTTAATACACCAATTTATACAATTTTCGGTTAAAAACATTTAGCATTGCCAAATAAGTTAATTACACAACATAATCACTCAGAGAGAGTTCGCGGGCATTTAAAGAGGATGTTATAGGTGGTATGGGTTCAATAGATGGATGCTCTTTCAATACCGCATCGATTTTCATTTACACCTCGTACAATCAACTAAAAAAGCTTAAAGAAGAAGGTGGCAGAAGACCCTAGAAATGCAGTTATTAAAGGATATGCATGAAATTCTTTTATTACATATTATGATTATACGCATTAAAAGATGCAAAAATCCAAAATCTTAAATTTTTGGACCATCCAATCGCCCGTAATAAATTTTTGAAATTTTAGTTCGTGAGACGTCATTATATCGTATACCGTGTGTCCCACGGAAAAGTTCACATAGAAATTTACCACGTTAAAATAAAATGTACGTATATCTTCTTTCTGACACAATTTGAACACAATAAAACAATATATTATGTTGGACAGATAAAATAAAGCAAATTGATGTGATATTGAGTAATGAGTATTCAAAGGGTATTTTATTAAAAAATCAGTAAAATAAGTAATTTTTTGTGAATTTTTATTGGTTAACCGAATGGATTTTCATTTATTAACCGACCCTGGGCGCATTTGTTATTGGTTTGTTGCCTTGTAATGTTTTTGCTTTTTCTAACTAGGGTTCGATTTTGATTGCAGTATTTTTTTAATTAACTATATTATCCTTATAATACAATCTTATAAAGAGAATTTAACATTTTGGAAAAAGAGTAAACTCATTTTATAAACGAAGAGTATCATTTATAAAAGTAGCATTAATAATAACATGAATAATAATTTTATTTTATAAACGAATGATGGATCCATTATAAAAATGTATTGTTATGTATTATCTAATTCAAATTGACATTTTCATTAGAAGTATTAATTTTTGAATATTTTGTCCGAAGATGACTTTTATGTAATTTTAAAGTCGAAACCGGTCACAATTATATTTAATACACAATGACAATTATTATTTTTATAATTAGATAATAATTTTATTAATAAAAAAAATTACAATAATGAGGATCGAACCCGGTTTTTTTGGTGTAAATCATTATAAAAATTATAATTAGTGATTTCGTAAATTTACTTATAACTTCCTTAATTTTTGTGTTAATTGACAACGGTTTTCGACATTGGTCGTAGAAAAAATACCCAAAAATTTGTGTGATAATAAAAATATTTTATATAGATATATTTATAAACAAAAATTCTTATTACAAAATTTCTAAAAAAATTGAGTATCACACAAATCAAGCAACACATTTTAAGAATGTTACAGTACAGAAAATGGAAGTAATTTGCATTTTTCATTGAAATGCTAGTAACTTGCAGAAATAAAAAAAAATATTGTAGCGTAGCGTTGTTTGTCAACATAGATACCGTCACGTTGGTGAATTTTTTTTTATTTAATTTAATTTGTGATCACACTAATGGTATAAAACAAGTCAATTTGATATAATAAGTAAATTAAATTAGAAATTATGATTTAAAAGTCATTTACAGTGTTTTTCATCAATACATTTTTTCATTGTCTTCACAAATTTTTGAAAAGTTGATCTCTTAATACAAATGTTATTTTATTAAATAAAGTAACACCAATATAGTATGGATTTGATTCGAATAATGTTAATCTATGAATAGTGAATTGTAAGTTGTTTGCATATCTTGTACTATATTGGTGGTTATTGCCTAGTTAAAAAAAGTCACATACATTTTGTTTTAAAATTTTAGACTTTTCAATAAATACAGTGTGTCCAAGATAGGGATCGCGGAAACCGTGAGAGATACAGAGTCGGTTAAATTTGGAAAAAGTTGCCCACTCGAGGGGTCAACATTTTGTTGTTGAGAAACTCGCTGAGTATGGTTTACTTTACTTGAAAATTCGTGAACGCCATCTTGTAAAGCAAAACAGTGGCAATGACAAAGTGCATTCAGTTTTTGGTAACTTCTCGAATAACTTTAGAATATAATGAAAACGAAATAGCACAATTTCGGTTTTTTTCAAATATCTCCGAAAAGAATGCCGAACTCAGCGAGTTTCTCAACAGCAAAATGTCGACCCCTCGAGGGGCAACTTTTTCCAAATTTAACCGACTCTGTATCTCTCACGGTTTCCGACATCCCTATGCTGTTCATCCTTATCTTGGACACACTGTATATAATGATGATAAGGTCAGTATTCGTATATTTACAACTATCTCTACAACCTAATCCAAACATACATCTAATTGTAGCACAAAACCCTATTAGCACTGCTGCTATTTCCCCAGAACATAATCCCATAATTACGATTTCTTGAAAATTTGCATAATAGAACATTTTTACAATATTTTACAACTGAAAATAATGTACTTGCATAATGGAGCAATATTTTACTTTGATTAATGGACAAGTTACATTATGTTTAGCACGATTGAGATTATTCATTTTGAAATAATTGTGAGCTATACTTAGACTATGTATTATATTGTGTTGAACTAAATTGCAATTTTTATTACATTCAATGATTATAACATCATCGACATAAGCATAGTAAGAGTTTTGTAGATGTTCATCAATATCATTAATATAAACTAAAAATAGAAGTGGGCTCTAGCTTACTTTCTTGTGGTACTTCCTGAATTTATAGTAACATTATCTGATTTTACCCTATTTAAATATACAAATTATTTTCAAGGTAGCTCCTTAGTGACAATTACCGCGCAATCCATACCTTTGAAGTTTATCTAGTAATAGTGTATGATTAACACTATCAAACGCTTTTGTTAGATCCAAAAAAATTCAATAGAATAAGCAAATACTTACGGAAGGAACGAGAACGACCTGTGTAATTCTGCCACCGTCCGGTTTGCTCTTAAACACTTATATTAACAAATAAATCTGTTTTCATTTATCTATCTAATAAAATATGTTGCTACATTGTGCTCAAATTGTGTCATAAAAAAGATATTCATTAATTTTCAATTTAACATAGAAAATGCCTTTGTCAACTTTTTCGTGGAGCACACGGTATAGTTTCGATGTTTGTGCGCGAACCCCTCCAAACTACTAAACCGATTTGTACCAAATTTGCACGGTGAAGATTTTAAGCATTTAATCGTACCGATTTGACCTACCACAAGCTGAGATATAAGTATTTAAAGTTATCATGTTAAGTCTATGGGGAATTTAAAAAATTCTATTGCGCACGCGCGTAAAATTCTATTGCGCGCGCAGAAAGGTTTTGCCCACGAGTTCCGCAATTAATATTGGGGAATAATGCAAAATCAGGTTAAAAATCAGTCGTACAAGTGGTGTATAGTGCCTGAATGCGTTAGCACTATTAAAAATCCAGAAAAGCAGTTTATATCTGTGCTTAAAGACGCAAAAGTGGATTCGAGCAGTTCGGTGTAACATGAATTTTCAGCAACTACGCCGCTTTATGTTTATGGGGATCGCTTTAAGGTAAGAAATAAATCTAAACATTTTAACGTGTAACCATTGATTATAAGTGTAACCTTCATCTAACTTAAACCCATTTTTCTAAAGTGTAATCGTAAATACGTAATAATAAATAATAACATAGGGTGTTGCTATATTCGACCGACAACGCTCTACCCCAGGGAGGTCTCGTAAATTGGTGAATCTTGATATAGGAACATGAACCCTTAAACGGCTTAGTTACTGAGGTACAGTGTGTTGAAAGTTTAAAACAAAAATTAAAAATTTGCAATAAATCAAAAATTCCTTGGAATATGTCAGTAGACTCGGTTAAGTCTAAGAAGTACACAATGATTCATAAACATCTGACCTACGCGCATATACCAGCTGTGAAGCAGTGGCGTAGTAATCTCTTAACAAATTTGGGTGTACATTACTAAAAATGATTCCTTATACCTTAATAATTAAAATAACTCATACTCACTGTTAACACGTGTACGCATTGAAATATTTATTCTCAAAAGAACAGTTTTAATGGGGAGATGACGAAATAAACTACGAACCGACGCTATTCACCGAGATTGTAAACAGATAAGTAAACTCCCCTACAACGATTAGAATAGATTCCTCCGACCAAAACTCGTTTCTGCGCATTGTGTACTTCTTAGATTTAACCGAGTCTACTTGCAGACTTTTGTTTAAAAGCAAATATCTTCAAGGCCGTTCATTTTAGTACCATAAAATATTATTTATTTTTCGACCAAAAATGAATAGAGAATTAAAAAAAAATTAAAAATTATTTGCTTCAGTGGCGTAAAGATAGGAGGGTAAACTAACCCTTATAGCGCGTCACTGGTTAAATTTTTGAAAAGTTAGTTTATGCCAAAATATGACTTTCTTTGAAGAGCATATTGGGCACCAAATTTGAAAAAAATTTAAAGGCATTTTTGATTTATTTCAAATTTTATTTTAAACTTTCAACACCTTGTACCTTACCAACTAAGCCGTTTAAGAGTTCATGTTCCTATATCAAAATTCACCAATTTACGAGACATCTCTGGGGTAGAGCGTTGTCGGTCGAATATAGCAACACCTCTGTATAAAGCAGTTGAAAACCAACTGAACAGAAACACGTGCTTGGATGTTTACTATATAATGACGTCACGACCAATCTCAGATCATTTTCAGTCACGTGATAATTTTAAATATTCCAGATTTTAAATGCATTTATTTCATGAATATGTTGCATAAATTGTAGTTTTTTGTGAATATGTATTTAACAGACATCTTACAGTGATTTGTAATAGGTTTTATAGAAATCTGAATTTCATGCATGCTCCCTACGTCATTTCGACCGGTAATGTCCTCAAACATTATTTAAACACGTATTCTATATGAGGTACAGCAAGTTATTTTGCTGCCATTACAACTTAACGAAGCTATGTAACAATTTGTCAATTGCAAAGAAAATTTCTTTAACTCACTTGATAATCTTTTTTCAAATTATCGCTTTCAACCAGTTTACTATGTAAAGAATCATGTAAAGCATCAATTTCCATCTCCTTCTCTTTCAATTGTTTCCGAAGCTGGTAAATAGTATCTTCAAACGCTTCTACCATCACCTAGCCCAAAAATAATGCTATTTAAAAAGTTGTGTATTTTCTAACATACTTACTGAGATTCTTGACTGTTCTCTGAAATTGTAGGGGGTTCATTAAAACAAAAAGTCTTGAATTTGCTGTGAAGATACAAGATCTGCTTCTGATAAAATGGCATTTACCAGAGTTTGAAGACCATTTACGCTGCTCCTCCAAAAGTAGGATCGAATTATTGCCAAGCCATCTTTTCCGAGGTAAATATTGAACTATATGTGGATAACTCTGTTTTAATTTATTACACAACCTAACGAAGTCTGTGTAACGACGAAAAACGTACCAACAATCCCCAGTTAATTTGTTATCTATTCTTAATTTAAATACCTAGAAATTCGATGACTAAAAGATTGATAATCGTTTTGTACCTTACTGTGAATCGAGCACGTTCTTCCATAACTTCATACCCTACAATAGGGATTTCGAAACTATTAAATGTAATTCCGTTAAGGCACGGTACAAAATTATCATTTTCTTCTACGGAATGTAAATAATGTGGAGTTAAAGTAATAGATGAGTTATTGCTTGACATCGAATAATTGTAATTTTTATACCTGTAAGTAGGAAGTCAATGTCAATTACATATACTGACGGCTAATTACCTGAGAGGTTCAGATAAATATTCTTCAGAATCGGTAGTTACTGCTTCTTCTGCTGTTTTGTAATCATCAATTTCGTTATTATTTAATAGTGGGTGTGTAGTCGTAGGCTGTACACTAAGGTTAGTAACTAGCTTGCTTAAATTAGCTACCGAATGTTCGGGCACAATTGAATTCATTGCACCTTATCAGTTAGACGCAATCTAATTATATATTGCATTTATTACTTCTGTAACTTTAATGAAAGCAAAAGAAGCAGATACTGTAAACACAGAATAATAAAGAATGATCTTACTACATAACCTCACTAATTAATACGTTATTTTCTAATTGTTCATTGAAATATTAATATTTTAGGGCAGGATTTATTTGTGTTAATATATTAGTGGTTTTCGGCACTTATCTGCAATTAATAATTTTTTAATCACGCGAATTAGTAGACCATAAAAACAATTATTTGCGTTTCTAGTCTAATTAATTAATGTAATTGCGAGATTCGGTGGGCTAATTTTCGTAGGTCATCCAATATGTTATTCTCTTTTCATTTAAATTATTGTTTCCACAATTTCTGTAGCTTCGAAAAGTTAATATGCACAGGTATGTGCCTTGGGCAAGGTCGTACTTAGTTTTACAAATAAATCCGTATAATAAGTTGCAATATTTATGTAAGAATGTTTCATATTACAATTAAAATTTTTGAGATATATCAAAACACTAAGTAATTAATGTGTCGTGCTATTCGAAAAGATCATCATATATAACAAGATCTCGTTTGTCTTTGTGGTTTCCCTTTTGGGAATGACTGGCAGCTGAAAATTTCAACTAAGCAATCAAATAACACACTATAATGTTTTGAGTACCTAAGGTGGACCATGTAGATGATGATGTAGCATCATTAATTGGTTCGATGTGCGGTTGTCTCCTAGCTAACGATACTTTCAGGGGAATACCTGACACCATGCTGCCATCCATCTATAATAAAGTTAATATTGGACATGAGCTCTCGAGCAAATCAATTATTACCTCAGCAATTGCTCTATCAGAAGCTTCAACTTTATCAAAAGTTACGAAACCTCGACTGAAAAATCGTATATTTAAAATTGAAATGTAATATTACTTAAAACAATATACTTTTTCTCAATTTCCATCGAAATGTTCACTATATTTCCAACGGTAGAAAAATGTTTTTTTAAAAACTCTTCTGTTATTTTATAACCAGTTACATAGATTGTATTTCCTTGACGGGTTTATCCGCTTTTCTCTCTGCTTATCAGTTAACCCCTTTCTTCCCTATCTCTTTGATTTGCGAAAGTGTCATACAAATTTTTAATTCTAGGAGGTTGATTACCGGGATTATCTGGGCCATCGTCTGCTTGCACGGCAGAAAACGGTTGGTATCCACTAACAGTTTTTTCCGAAATTAATTTTCTCTCTAATCCTAAAAATATCTTTGTTTGATCTTACATTATCTGCTGATTTTACAAAAAAAAAAACCTCTAGGTCTTTTAAATGCTTGCTCCGGTCTTTTTTCCTGTTTGGGTATAGCGCTTATTACTCCCGACTTTATTAACTTTTTTGCAACTTCTCTCGCATCTCTTGCTTCAGCGGGTCTTTTGGGTATTACAGGTTTTTCTGGTTCTGGTTTAGGTGCCTTAAGAGCTTGCAAAGCTTTTTTCTAGAAAAGTTATTTGGGTAAATGCTGTAAGGTATGTTTCGATTTACCTTCTTCTTAAGTTTTTGGTATTTTGCTTGAAGCATAAGCTCTTCTTCTGTAAAGTTCGCTGGAAAATGTATATATACCATTATTTTGAAGTTATTCTAAACCAGTAAGTTTGTATTATATTTTATTTGAAATTATAACCTATAAATATACAGAACGTGACCAAATTTTTATTATATTTAACATCAACTGAGCATTCAAATATCAAAAATCTTGTTTTTGCAAAAAAAAGCATTAATGTAGCATTTAAGTTTAATTTTATATAAATTATTTTACTAATTAATATAAAATAATATTAAATAGCAATATGTTTTGAGACATCCTATAGTAACGGATCTTTTGATGTGTATGAAATAAAACCTTTTATATGTCGTCATCTATCAACATGCACCGCGAGTGTTGACATGTGCCAACAAAGGTTTTGTTTGTCTAGCGTGCCAACTTTTAACTGTGAATATCTTTTCACATTAATGTTAATCTGAAAGAATTGAACAAATTGTAAATTTTAATTGAGAAAACGATTTACCAAGTTTCATGGTTGGAAGTTTTGAAGAAGTAAACTACTGTCAACTGACATTTGTTTACAGTTAACAAAAATTTAATTAAAATGAAATTTTTTGTCGAAGGCGTTTCAAAATGTGCACCTAGATTGGGCGTTTTAAAGGGAAATCAAGGGACATCCCAACTTAGCTTTAGAGACACCTATGGCAATGCTTTATACCAGGGTAATAACTCTACCCTTGACAATCGGTGTTGCTGCTGGAATTATCTTTCTAAACACTGTT